>JAVYIG010005053.1:0-145689 GCA_035222895.1 Strongylocentrotus droebachiensis
ATCTTTCAAAAGACATCTTTATCAATCGCGCCCTCTTCAGTTTGAACCTACGAAGAGGACATCCGATTCAAACTATTATCCAAATTGTGCAAAACCAATTTGCCACCCTCCAAGGTTGTGCCTTGCAGCGCGGCTGATCCAGGATTTCTTAGGGAGGGGCCCAACATTCTTCATTTTTGTTTGCTCCCGAAAATTTGAAAATCGCGCCGGCCGAAAAGTCGCTCAGTGGGGGGGGGGGGGGGTAGTGAGCACAATTTTTTTTTTTTTTTTTTTTTTTTTTTTGCTCCCGAAAATTTGAAAATCGCGCCGGCCGAAAAGTCGCTCAGGGGGGGGGGGGGGGGGGGGGGGGGGGGGGGGTAGTGAGCACTTTTTTTTTTTTTTTGGTCCTCGAAAAAATTTCAATTTGCACCCCCCCACCCCCCCCCCCCCCCCCTTGAGCGCCAGGGGGGGGGGGCCCAACTCCCCAAAAAGGTAAAAATCACGTGATTTTACATGATTTTTTTCTCAAGGGGGGGGGGGCCCGGGCCCCCCGGCCCCCCCCCTCCCCCTGGATCCGCCACTGGTGCCTTGCATGTACGCCGACACGACTTGATCTTTATAAAGATTACTCATACTGGGGGGGGGATGCCTGTTTGTTTGAATAAGTTACATTACTTATCGAGGTTTTAGTAGTCATACTAGCAAAGCGTGTACTATAATATGATTGATATTATTTACATCTCAAAGTTCACTATACAGCGGGCCTATAATTTATTATCTCGACTGAATGAGGAAAAATAAAAGTTACCAAGCCAGCATAGCCTGATCAAGTCGGAGGGCCAACCTCATACCCCATTTAAGAGGGAGAAGAGATAGAGAGAGAGAGAGAGAGAGAGAGAGGGGGGGGGGGGTGGGAGAAACTGAAAATGGAACAAAGTGACTAAGGGAGGGCTGCAAAATTTTCTGAATCATGTTCACGATGAAAAAAATAAATCAACCACCCCCATTTCAGATAATACTGGACACACTCATTACAAGTAAATTGATAAGGTATTCATATTCAGGAAGTTTGAATGATCTTTAAGAGTAAAAGAAAATCAACGATTTGGGATTGAATATTGCAAATATCATCAAATAAATATTGATTCTTGGCAAGGCGGCAAAAAGGGATGATGAAAATAATCAGAAGCGGATCTAGAGGGGGGGTTGGGGGGGTTGCAACCCCGCCCCTTGGGCGGCCCCCCCCCCCCCAAAAAAAAAAGGAAAACAAAGAAAAAAAGAAAGAAAAAAAGAAAGAAAAAAGAACGCACGCTGGAGAGAAACCCTTTCAAGTGCAAATATTGTGAGAAGATATTCAACTCATCTGGTAACTTAACCAAACACATGATAACTCTGGATATAACTATGTATTAAACTGTTACTTGATTTAAAAAGACGTTATCATGCACTGCTTTTTATGGTCTCCATTGTGTTAATAGATGCCAGGAAAACATCACTTACGGGGTTCAAATAAACACCCCCCAAATAATCGGCTCGCCGCTTCGCGGCTCGTGGACGATGCTCCGCATCGTCATTATTTTGGTCAAACCCCCCCCCCCTTAGCAAAAAGCTAGATCCGCCCCTGATAATGATTAAGTAAAATAGAACATTCATCTTTTTTTATGTGCGAAGGGATAAATCAAACCAAAATGTTTTCATGCATGCACAAATATATGAATGCAAGTGTCCTCATTCCTTTTAGGGATTTAAAAAAAAAGGGGGGGGGGGTGGAAATAAAATTGTCCGCAATACACAATAGTAATGCTTGTCATCCAACTTCGAAAGGAGGTAAGGTCTGATATCATTTTGGGTTGAGTCATCATCCACACCGGGCCACACCCCATCCACTCCCACCGATCCGTAGGACCAGGCGCGTACGCAGGATTTTTTCAAGGGGGGGGGGGGGGGGGTTAACATTTTTAAATCGGGCTTTTCCTCAAAAATACACACATACAAAATACCAAAGGGGGGGGGGGGGAGGGGGTTCAACCCCAACCCCCCCCCTCCCCTGCTTTCGCGCCTGCGTAGGACGGTAGGCACAATTCCATTGAGAGAAAATTCACTCCGTACGTGTTTAGGCCTATTCTACTGGGCTATGTTACTGATATGGATGTGTGCAATGTAGTCCCCCAAATGACGATAAGCTGAAATTAAAACAATATTTGTTAGAATGTTGAATTCGACACTTATTCCTTGCTTCCCCCACTTATTTTACTCTCTGTTTTTTTTAGTTTAGGGCACAGCTGGTCGGTCGGCCCATATGCGTGCCCCGTTTGAAACCCAAATTAACCTTTGAATATCATCAGAACAATAGCCCGGCCAACAACATACGCTTCGAAAATAATTTAAAGATCGAAACCAATTTTAGTTAATGAAATACCCATGAAATCTAAAACAAATCACTTAATTATAGACCCTTGGCCTTGTGCCCTCCCTTAGGTGCTGTTTTTAAAGGGGCAGGAGCGAGAAATTCATTTTTTGAAGGCCTAGCCTTATTCTAAACGCGAAGGAAATTTTCTGTTACATAATAATTTGTGGATCATATAACCTAAAATCAACCAAATTATTTGATGCGTAGATATTCTATAGATTGGTAAACTATTTAATAATTAAATAATTTTGATTCAGATTATACATCAATATGATTGAATTTGTGAAATAATTACATATATTTGAAATATATTAGCTTGGAGAAGGCTAAGTATATTTCCGTGTGAATGTAAACATTATTTCCGCGAGTGATTGAATATGATTCTGAAACATATTTTTGAGCGTTGAAAACAAAGATGCGAATTTCATGATTTGCTGACACGGAGTACACCGTGAATTGTAAGTTTTGCTTGATATTATATCATGGCTTTGATAAATGAATTAGTAATTAAGTGTGTTGAAATGTGAAAGTTCTGCGCGTGGGAGTTCACTCTTTGGCCCGTGTCTGTCGGTACCAGTGCAGGGACAGGCCAGGGAGATTGCATTGCGATAGAATCCAACGTGTAGAATCGACAGCCGTGTTGTGTACAATTTTTAGCATGCCGCTAGCTCTGTCAGTCTGTGTAGTGTTGGGCGAGGTTTATGTAAATTGTGTTTGTATTTTGCGAGAATATGATTTGATTGTGTTGTGTGGTATGGCAAAAAATAAAGATTGATAAATCAGACTGGGACAGTGTGAGCATGATTATTGTTTTTGAAGCGATACATGTAATGTAAAAGTTATTGTCATAATATATCAAAAGAAATGAGAGAATTGATGCGAAATGTGATAGGTCTACCTTGAATACCTTGATTGAATAGAATACCAAAGCTTCTGGAAGAAAGCCGTCTCCATCTGCCAAGCTTCCAGGTCTAACTTCAAGGGGGGGGGGGGGGGGGTTACTCACATATTAGAACGCTGCTCTAATGGGTCACTTTTTTACCCAAAAATCCATGGGTCCCAATTTTTACAAAACTACCATTAAATTTTTTGGAAAAAAAAGCTCCCAAATGACCCCCCCCCAAAATGGGTAGGGGTTTCGAGGCTTGAGTGGCACACCCCGTCCAAACCAAATCTGAGTATCCCCCCCCCCCCCCAATGAAACCAAATACTCATCTGATTTCAAGAGGTTTCTTTTGGATTTTGAAATTGTGCTAAAGTACTGTGGAAAAATAAGTTTTTTTTTAATAAATCTGAAGCTCACTCATGACAAAACCCCTTGACTTCTGTGTAATTGTGTGGATTTAGTGGGTAGCACTACTGACCCATGCCCCCCCCCCCATTGTGTACATACAAACAGAGCACATTGTAAATATGCTAAATAAATACATGCATGTGAGTTAACCCCTTTTCCACAATTTTTAATGACCCAATGGCTGAATTTGTTCTTTCTTCAAAATTGTGCCTCACTTTTCTCTCCTGAACCTACAAAATACACGTAGGTTGAAAGTGTACAAGGAGGAAATTAAAAAAACATTAACATAAAATACTATTCTATGTTTTGTTGATATGACACAAAAACTTAATCGGGGGACATACATGTACATAATGTGTATTCAACCACTTCAGTTGAAAAAGGGCTTGGCTGTTGTGTGTGCCCTGGCTCCCCCCCACCCCTCCCCCTGAGAAAAAAAGCCTATGCTGATAGTTTACGTGTATGTGTTGGCTGTGTGGATCCTGCTCATGTATACTTTCTTCCATTATTTGTCCATTTACAAAATGAAATACATGTTGATGATCTTTTTCCTTTCGTTTTTTCATCAAAGCCTGTCATCATCATTAATTGTTGTGATTTCTTACTACCTGTAACAATCTTAGAATTTAATTTTCTTTTTGGGTGTATCCACAAAGATGATGTATTTCATCGATTCTGTGGTTATTTCCTCGTTTATTTTAGTACAGTATCTATTTTTCTCCTTCTTAATTTACTTGTACTGGTGATAGATCTGATGGTACATGGTTTAATTTTTTTCTCTTCCAAGTTCCATCCTGCACATTTCCAGTATATTATCTATTTTGTCATATAATTTCAATGAATATTCTTCAAAAAAAGAATGAAAAGATACTTTTGTGGTGCATATTACTGCTATATATTTTTCTATTCAATCTTGTACATTTCCACAACATTATCTACTTTCTCATTTAATTTTGATGAAAATTCTTGAAAAAAGTAATGAAATAATGCTTTAATGGTGCATATCACTGCAGTTACATGTAGTGCAGTAGTATGACTAGTATCTCTGGGCACTCAGGAAGCTACATGTAGGCCTACCTGTATCTGCTTTCTTTCTTTTTCAAATTGAATTGCAGTTTATTCCAGCTCCGATTCTTCATTCTATTCTTTTAATCTGACCATGTTTTCATAGCAAATATAAGAGAATTTATTTTCTTCAATAAATTAAATATTCATAAAAAAATATGAGATATACATGTATAATGAACCAAACAACCAGTGAGCCATCTCGATGGACTAATTTGCAATGGTAATGGCATAAAACAAAAGAAATTGAAGGAAACCATTTCATCTTAGAGACTTAGTCGAAAATAAATTTGGATAGGAAATGAACGGTAACCAAACATGACATTTGGAAATGGAACGGGTAATTGCAGTTATGCAAATATTTATAACTGCCCACTCCCATTTAGCTATAATTAGATATCTCGTAATCTTGGATGGATATAATTATATAAATGATGATTTCCTACAAGGTTTGTGCTATGTCATCTCTAATTAGTATCCACTCACTAGCATGCATATGAAATGAGCTATTTACTGCATCTTTACAAATTGAGTGAAAAGAATTTGCATTTATAATGAAGTTTGCCAGTTACCATTAGTAGACCTACATAATCTGGCCACTGCATATTTCTGTTGAATATGTGCAACGTCATTATTGATTCTTTATGGGAGATTTTGATGTTCATATTTGGCAAAGTCATTTGCATTAATTATATTAGGGGAAAAAAAAGGAGAAAATTTCATTTTTTGGGATGATTTCAATGTTTAAGTGCATATTTACATGAGAAGAAGAAGAAGAACAACAATAAATTTGTATTAGGGTGATATCGTATTATGCAATGTCTACTGGGCCATATATTTTCAATATTTCCTATTACAGCAAACCTGCTTTAGTGACCACATTTTTTTGTTTCCCTTGAAAATGGTTTCTCATTGAAACATGTACTAAAGGAACCTGTCGACAAATAAATCAACCATGAATGACTACCGGTATACATGTATCTAGTCAAATGTAATTAAATTTTATAACAACAGCAAAGTTTTCTTGCAATGCATTACTGCATTTAAAAAAAAAAAAAAAAAAAAAAAAAAAAAAAATCTTGGATTTATGATTTTGGCTGTTGAGAACCAGGGGGTGGGGGGGGGGGGGGGGCATTAAGCTCACCATATGCCTTTAGAGTCACTGTCCTTCAGGCTCTCAGCAGTAGACATTTGTGTCTTTTCAGAGCCAGAAAGAGAGTTGTCTTCAATATTCTAAAAGTACATGAGTTAATGCCCTTCTGGCTCTCAGCAGACAATATTTAATATACAGTGAAACCTGTCTATAAAGACCACCCAAGGGAGACAAGAAAAGTGGTCTTCATAGGCAGGTGGTCTTCGTAGACAGGTTCCTTTAGTACACGTTTGAATGAGAAACCATTTCCAAGGGAAACAAAAAATGTGGTCTTTGTAGACAGATGGTCTTTATAGACAGGTGGTCACTAAAGCAGGTTTGACTGTACATGTAGTAGCACAAGCATAAATACATGTATAGGCTAAGTATACATGTACTGTCAGTGAATGACTAAGCTGTCTGTCCAGAAAATGAGGGTTTAAATTTTCCAACAGGTTTGATATAGGATTCATAAAGTACTACCGGTATACAACTGAAAGAAACTCTTCTGCGTAGGACGAAACTGTGCTATTTACGCCAAAGCTTTATTTGTGACTCATTACTTTACAGAATCCCCAAGAGATTCCCAAACTGTTTAAAAACAAAACAGAGCTTAATGGAGAAATCCAGTTTTCGTGCATGCAGGATTATCCCCATCTCTAACCAGATCAAAGTCCCAAATCTGATTAAGACGGCCGTATAAATTTGATCAAAATTCCATGCTCTGACTGGCCAAGCACTGGCATGCACTATTGCTATTGTAGCCCAGAAATTATCACGCCTGGAAAGAAAGAAGCCGATTTTGTTACTGGGCTTACATTTTATACCTTGGTGAATAATAATGCCGACATATGCCTAGCGACTGAGTCACGGCTTAGCGCCTTTTTGAGCAATTTCTCCTAATCAATTGGGAGGCAGTGGAGCGTATGTCATTTGACCACTTCTTCTGTGGGAGAAAGGGCTGTTTTTGTTTTTTCTATCGACTAAGGGAAGGTCCTACATTCGTAGAGGTGGGATGATGCGCTCTGGCCCTGTCTGCAAATTACGAATTCAAAGTACATTAATGGAGGTAAATTTGAGTTTTTATGAAGAGCTTTTATTAAATCTGTATGATGCTCTCAGAGTATGTTCTATACATTGTTGGAAATGAGGATAAAGGATTACTTCTATTGTGCAGACATGAAAGGGAAGTTTAGTGGGAGTGGGGGCAGATAAAGGGAGAGAGATAGAAATATAAGTATGTTTTTTGTGATCAGGGAGGGAGGGGGAGAGAGGGGGCTGAGCTGAAAGAGGATAAAGAGTATGGGAAAGAGGAGAAGAGTGGGGATAGGAAAGATAAAGAGATAGGGAAGAGAGAGAGAGAGAGAGAAAGAAGGAAAGGGGGAGGAGAGAGAGAGAGAGAGAGAGAGAGAGAGAAGGGGGGGGGGGGGGGGGGGAGAGAGGATGGGAGAGAGGGTAAACTACAAAACTTGATAGAAGACCAGTCATTGCATTTGAACTAATGATGAAAAACATTTGTGAATGGGTTGTAATTTTTGCATTTAATGCATAACATCTCTGAATATGATACCCAAGACTGTCATTTTGCTGTATATATGTACAAAACCATTTGATTGGAATCCCTTCTAGCTTCCCTTTCGATCAGACCGGCCTCCCTCCGGTATGTAATCATGTAGTCCCAGACATATGTTTTCATGTCGGATGATGTTGCTGCATGCCTGCTACTAATGTACATGTAGGGTCCTAGCTGTCTCTTCAATTTGGATTGATGATATCAATAACAGTCTGTTAACATTCATCATCGGAGAACCCAAACGCCAAAAGCAATGGACATAAAAAAGGCAATAATTAACGGAGCTGGTTAAGGGCTTTGCAGGAGGGCTGGTTGGGGGTCCGGAGATTTATATATCTTGTCAGGCTAAGTGGAGGAATTCCTGTGGCCCAGTGATTCACCCTCGGACCGTGTGTTGTATCAGACAAACGCTCAGCAAACACTCGCACTCATCAGGCCGACATGCAGATTACTTTGGCGATTACTCTTTAATTGCAAACCGAATTGGGACATTGCTTCCTTGAAGTGCATTGTACACACAACAGCATTTTATGTACGGTAGTTTCATCTGGGTCGGGGATGACATCAACTTTCAGAGAAAGTAGGGGTGATTGATGGAAAAAGTTTCATGTTAAAAAGTTTTCACTAGAAGGAAAATTTAGTTGGAGCCTTCATAGTTTTTTTGTTTGTTCAGGAAGTGATTAGACTTATATCTTTTTGTAGCATTTGCTAAATTTCTCAGTTATGTAGGGAAACCAAATTTAAATTTTGTCCTTTGACAGAGAGCCTCAACATTTTTTCACCGAACAATACATAGATAATGCCTCTTGATCTTTCTCCATTTATCACTGAATTAAAAGCCTCTTTAAGTCAGTGATAATTACTTTAATTTTAAGTGGAAAATTATTTTTTATCTTCATCATATTTTTATTATCTAATTATTAAGATGGTAGAAAGAATAAGGAATATTTTCCCCCAAATTATTGATCATGGTACTCTTTCTCACGTAGACCAGGTTCTTTTCAATCAAGAAACTACAGTGATTTAAAAAGTAAAAAGCTATTGTTTTGCTAGTTCTTCATTAAGTCACTTGATCAAATGACTACAAATACTTGACAAGTGCTTGTCTAGTTACTAACACAGCAATATATCTGTCCTGAAAAAGTCTCATATATCCTGAGAAAGTCTCATCTATCCAATTTAAAGATGAAGTTGAGTTCTGGTCATGCGATTTCATTGTGAAAGAAACGGTGTGGAACCGACCAAAAGAGGTTGATCATCTAGCATATAAGAATTTGTGTGTATTGCAAGGTTCTGGAATCATCAAAATGATAAGAAATTTGGCCAAGTCTTGGTAAAGTTACAAACACTGTACACAGAAAGATGTATATGGGACTACACAAACACGTGGCGTAAAAAGCCGGCCCCCCCCCCCGATTTTTACGATGTTACATGCATATTTAGAATATGAAGGCATTTGAAGAGCCATGCTTTTCAGGGAACATGTCTTTTCTGATGTTCTTCCACACTTGCATAATAAGAATGAGTAACGCTCACAAATTATTTTTCACCTCTTCCCAGAACTAAACCTTCTCTTTAACATTCTGTGCGACGATTCAAGAGCCTTTCGTCGGCTTTTGATCTATGGCTTTCATTAAAGCTAGGCATAGCTGGGTGAATTATTAACCCAGAGTGTGAAACTGCCCTATTTTAATGGGTGATTCTAACCTCATGAAACCGCGGCCGTGATCATGTACTGAGACGAACAAGTGTCATGGTCGAGGGGGTGATTCGTCTTTTTGGAAGATGGGGAATTGCGCTCTGTTTTTTGGTTGTTGTCTCTGTCCCTTCCACGTACATTTGTGCTCTTCAACAGTATTGCTCGGTTCATAAATTACCTGAGATACAGAGACATAGTGTGAGTCGACCCAAGGAGGGGGCATTGGAGCGATTGGGGGGGGGGGGGGGGACTTTATTCTGATAATGAAATAGGAACATACAAGGCTACTGATTACGATGAGTGTGCGGGAGGTGGTCCAAGGTCCTCCTTTCTTTGTCGTTTCCCCGTTTTTTTCTTTCCATTTATCTCTATTCCACATGATAGGGGAAGGGGGAGGGCATATTGCCCCTACATGTAGCTCCATACCATATTGGTGAGATTCTACTTCTTTGTGGCAAAATTATGATTTTCAACAAAAACAAAAGTTCATTTTGCATTCTAGACATGTCATGTTGTGCTATTACATTGTGCTTAGTGACCCTAGTGAATTACTATTCATGTAAATAATGGGATTCTACCACAAAACTGATGACACATGTAATTAAAATTGAATAATTAACCAGATAATTTTCCTCTTCAAGCAAAAGAAGACACTATCTGTCCTGGGGTCTGCTATGGGCTACGACATGAGAGGTGTTAAAAAGCCTGGATTCCTTGGGATGCAGTCTGCCTGAGAGAGAGGAGGGGACAGGAGAATGAGAGAGAGAGAGAGAGAGAAATATATATATATATATATATATATATAGAGAGAGAGAGAGAGAGAGAGAGAGAGAGAGAGAGAGAGAGAAGAAATAGAAAGGAAAGGGAGTGAGGAAAGGGGAGAGAGAGAGAGGGAGAAATGAAGGATGAAGAGAGAGAGAAAGAGAGAGAGAGAGAGAGAGACCAAGGGAGGGAGATACAATGGGAGAGGAGAGAGAAAGAGCGGGGAGGGGAAAGAGGAAAGAAGAAAGGATAGGGGAGGAGAGAGAGAGAGAAGAGAGAGAGAGAGAGAGAGAGAGAAGTGTAGAGGGAGAGAGAGAATAGGAAAAGAGAGAGAGAGAGAGAGAGAGAGAGAGAGAGAGAAAGAGAAAGAGAGGGGTGGGGGCAGTGGAGAAAGTGAATATCAGAATGCCCCAAGGGTAATCAACTAAGCAAAATGGGATCAGAATAGCAGAAAGTGTGAAAGCCTTGCCCCAGGACATCATTGAGTTTGCTCAAGGAAGCTTGAGACCCGCTTGGATTAAGGATATTAGAAAATAATTTAGGGCAGTTGGCACCATTTTGAGGTTTTTACTATCATGAGTAGATAGTGAACTGTATTTTACCGCAGAGGTGGATTTAATGATTGAATGTTTAGGTAAGGCATCACCTTATCTGAATATAATTGTTTGAAATAATACAGTTTAGAAGGATAGTAAGAATGTAGGAGGTGGAGAGACAAGAAGAGAGAGAGAAATCAAGAAATTTGAGGGTATAGAGAGAGAGAGAGAGAGAGGGGGGGGGGGGGGGGGGGTAGGAAGGAGATAGAGAGAGCGAGGGAAGATGGAAGGAAAGGAGAGGAGAGGGAGGTAGATTTGAGGTGGAGAGGAGAGAGAGAGAGAATGTAAGAAAGAAACTATAGAGTGTAGAAGATCTAGAAAAGATAGAATGTGAGAGAAAGAAAGATGAGAAAATGGATACAAATGCACAAATACAGGGAAGAAGTAGGAAGGGGGATGGGTCATTAAACTTTAACCCTGCCCAATATTTGGAGTGCCCCAAGTGTATTCTCCCGATAGGCCACCCTCCCCAGGTACAGAAGGGTGTTGGAATGAAGGAGGGTGTGAAAACAGTGCCACGAGTATGATTATGTTTGTTCAAGGAAACTTGAGACTGGGCTGAATTGAGACAAAATGTAGGATACATGTATAGGTGCACTGTATTGGCTTTATGCTGTCTTCAGTAGATAGTCAATTACCTGGGAGTGATAGTTTGATGGTGAAGGCCAAAATTGTATCAGATTAAGATTTTACAAAAGTGGTAGTAAAGGATAAAAGGTATGTATGTAAATCAGGTCTATATTCTTTAATTTTTATTTGAGACCTACAAATATGAGTGTCAGAAATTATAAATGTGTTCACAAGAAGACATACATGTAGAAAGATAGAGAGCTAGAGAGAGAGAGAGAGAGGGAGAGAGAGAGAGGGAGAGAGAGAGAGAGGGAGAGAGAGAGAGAGAGAGAGCAAGAGGGAGAGAGAGAAAGGGAGAGAGAAAAAGAGAGAGAGAGAAAGAGATATCTATAGAGGGGGGGGGGGAAGAAAGAGAATGAGATAGGAGAGAGAAAGCGAGAAAGAGAGAGAAAGAGAGAGAAAGAGAGAGAAAGAGAGAAAGAGAGAGGAAGTAAGAGAGAGAGAGAGAGAGTAAGAGCAAAAGAGAGAAAGAGAGAGAGAAAGAGAGAGAGAGAGAGAGAGAGAGAGGGGGGGGGGGGGGGGGGGGGAGAAAGAAAGAGAGAAAGCGAGCATATTTTATTAAAGAAAAGGGGATACATACATATCAATACATACATGTACATGTATTTGAAGAGGAAGGAGGAAGGGAAGAGGGTGGCGAACAAACTTCACCCCTATCACTATGTGAATGCACTAAGGGTAATCTTCTTGCAGGATACAGACAGTCCTCTGGGCCTTAAGGGGATCGGAAGGGAGGAGGGTGTGAAAACATTACCATCTTGAAAGTATGATTGTGTTTGTTCTTGGAAACCGGAGAAGATGTTGCACTGAGGAATATGGAAGGTACTTGTTCTGTATTGGCTTCTCATGCTATCTTGAGTAGATAGTAAATAATGGGAGTCATAGTTTGAGGATGTACTTTTACAACTTCCTCTTTTACTTCTTTTCTTCATGTTTCTCCTCTCCGTTTTTCTGACTTCATGTTATCTTCTGTTTTGCCCAAGCAATCTTACCATATTAACTATATATGTATTTCAATTATTGACAAATCAATTGTACCTGTATTTTATGTTTGAAATATGCAATGAGTCTTTTAATTGTATACATGACCAATTCAGCCGTTGCGCTGCCACACATGTTTTTAATAAACCTTGAATTGAATTGATGTTATCTTTTCTGTTATAGTTTGAGGATGATGTTCGAAGACTGATTTAGTGTAGTGAAGGTATAAATTTGGAGTCAATTCTTTCATTTTTATATATTAATTTGTATACTTCCGAACAGTAAAAATGCAAATTAGGAATGTATTTGGGTTGATAAGACAGAGAAAGTAAAGAGAGGCAGAGAGAGGAAGAGAAAGGGAGCGAGAGAGAGAGAGAGAGAGGGGAGAGAGAGAGAGAGAGGCAGAGAAAGGGATAGAGAAGAGAGAGAGAGAGAGGCAGAGAGAGAGACAGAGAAAGAAAGAGAGAAAGAAGAGGGGTGGAGGGAGATGGGAAAGAAAGAGTGAGAGAAGGGTAGGGAGGGAACTCAGGAAGAAGGTATGGAAAGGGAGAGAGAAAAGAAAGAAAGTGGGATATAACAAAAGAAATGAACAAGAGAACAAATTCTGAAGGGGAAAGGGGGGGGGGGGGGCGATGTGAAGAAAGTTTAACCATGACAATTTTTGTAATGGCTTTAAGGGTTACATGTTTATCCCCTAAGGGTAATATCCCCATAGGACAGGATCAGTATGAAGGAGGGTATGTAAACAGCATGAAGTATGATTATATTTGTTCATAGATGCTTAAGAATGTTGGATTAGGGATATTAGAACACAATTGCAGTCTGTCCAGTAGTTTGCTGTCTTTGGTAGATGGTTGTCTAGCTATGGGAATGCAGTATTTTAACAAAAAAAAATGGACTTGGTTATTTTTGTGTGTGTGAAACAAGAGCAAGTCTTGATACTTTTTTAAAGCACTTTGTATGTGCTATTTACATGTTTAGGAGGACTATTAAACTAAGCAAATTGAGCTTATTTTTCCTTCATTAGAGCTTCTAAAGACTAAAAAATTGACAATGAGTATTTTTTGTTTTTTTATGTACTGTACAAGGATTTTAGGTAGATTAAATCAAATTATTTATTCTTAATTATTATTTGTGTGACAATAGTGCAGCAATGGTAATTTGTACAAAAGGTTTTCCACACAAATTCTCTATTCAGATATGTAACGTGATAAATCTAAGCAATAAATCTAGGTTAAAGGTTGAATTGCATGCAGTACAACCTGATGAAGTGAAGATTGTATTGTAGGCCGATATTTAATTGAAAATATGAGAATCATTTTAGCTATGATATTTTGTACCAATGGATCACAAAAAGTTCCACAACTACATGTACTGTGTACATGTTTGCATATATATGTTTTCCTTAAAAGACCATAACACTTTACAATGTAGTATGTACACAGTCCACTCTCTGTTTGTAGGTATGCGTTAAAAGTAGGTTTTCACAATCACTACTGCATTTTCTCATTTTGCTCTTTTATAATATCTATTGTAAATATTATCTACAGTACATTATTATCTCCATGTTTTTACAAAAGAACCGCCTGCACTTAACATTTACACTGTATGTAGCATTTTCTATTATCACCGTACCCCTCGACAGCACCTATGTTTGTATGGTGCATAACCCGTGTATAATCCTCATGCGTGGATGCTCCGTTTGATGAGTACGACCCGTATTCCGGGCGGGGATCCGAGCTGATTTGATTTCACCTTAATCCCTTGTTGTTCTCCGCGGGGAGGCGACGAGTCAACGTTTGGATCCTCGCCGACTCGATCCAGCCACTTTCATTACCAGGTCTTGTCTTATAACCCTTTCAGACAACCTAAATTATATGACATTTCGTACCATAACTCCATACTATAGCTGTATGATATGATATTTTATCATAGGTAATTGTAAAATGAAGCGTGTAATGAAACGTTTATGTAGGAGTGAAAACAGAAATAATCTCTTTTATCTATTTCTTATTTCTTATTTTGTTTATTTCTGTTTCCAACAAAATAAAATAAAGTACATGGGATTGCATTGTACATAATAATAATAATAATATATGAATACATTTATAGAGCGCAAAAACTATCCAACATTAAGTATATATTCTACTGTGCTACTGAAGAGCTCCTGATCTGCTTAGATTTACAGTTAATTGAAAAGATGTGTTTTCAGTTTTGTTAAACAATGAAACTTTACAATTTATATGTAATTGTATATGAACAATGTACATGTACAGTCGGACAACGGGACAAGCCATGTATTGTGAGGATGCACCAAAAGAGACCTGACTTAAATCTTTTTTCTCATTAGATGACTGCTCAAGCATATATGGTGTAAAATGACCACTGCCCTCTACCTGTACATTGAGAATCGAGCACGCCCCCCCAAATACCGCACATTTCTATATAACATTCCAATACATGTGTTATCCTGGGTATATATCATTCACAACTCATTTTATTTATACAGTTGCATTATACTCTTTACAACATCTTTTTTATCTGGTGTTTCTTTTCATCTGAAATGCTGATACATGTATTATAATTGATTCTACAAAGTTCCTTTGTAAGTTTGATATACCTGTGTGTGTGCCCCTTTCAGTTATGAAGTTATCGTATAGGATTCTACTCATGTGTGATTACAGCGTTTCTTTGTACTGTCTTTCCCTTTGTCTGAAAGGGTCCATAGTGGGTTTTAGCAAATTGGGTTGGGGGTTGTACCATCCTGTCCTGTTGGCCCAGGAGAGTAGGCTTAAACTGGTTTGATGGGCTAGATGTCCCCGGTCGCTTGGCCTAGCCACCATTCCATCACGCATTTATGCAAAGTGAATTTGGTTCTCCGGCTTTTCTGTTGAAGTGCAGTCTGTATGGGAAGATGAAAGACAGTCACTACATAGAAGATGGAAAAAGATTTGAGGAGTGCTGGTGGATGAGGCAAATGTTAGTCCAGTTCTGCTCTGTTTTGCCCAGTTTATAAGAAGTGCCCCTCTTGCATCGATAAACTGCCCCTTTGGCTATTGAAGAGTGCCCCTCCCTCCTCAGAAAAAAAGGTATTGTCATCCTTTCAAGTGTTTCCTTTGGTCTGAATGGGACCACTGTGAGTTTTAGCAAATTGAGTTGGGAGGTTGTATCATCCTGTCTTGTTAGCCCAGGAGAGTAGGCTTAAACTGGTTTGATGGGCTAGATGTCCCCAGTCGCTTGGCCTCTCTGCCATTCCAGCACGCATTTATGCAAAGTGAATTTGGTTCTTTTCTCCGTTGAAGCGTAGCCTATAGGATTTACATTTATGTGCGAGGAAGATGGAAGAAGATTTGGGTGGTACTGATGGATAGATGAGGCAAATGTTACTCCAGTTCTGCCCAGTTTAATAGAAGTATCACTCATGTATTTTTAAGTGCCCCCTCCTTCTATGAAACTGAATGGAGCTATACAATCTAAGATTTGAGTTTTGTCAACTCAAATAGAGCAATTTCATGCTGTGTTATGTTTCTTTTATCTGTTTCGAAGGGGAACACTGAGATAGTGGATAACAAATAAAAAATGTTATGCTTCTAAAATCGTCTTTCTACACAGGTTGTAGCATGTTTGACTGTGCAGGGAGGTGGGAGACCCACCTCCCTGGACTGTGCAACACATATTTCCCATAATAATATAAACCCAAGCCTAAACCCAAGCCCAGTGTCTCTTGGGCATCATCATCAGTGAGTTATAAAACATTGATACCCAGTTACTCAGCAAAATCCATGCTAAACCAAGGAGTTATCAGGTTGAAGCTCAATATTTCCTTGGCCCAACCTACCAATAACCAACCCCCCCCAAAATGTGACTGTTTTTAGAAAAAATTATTTCTATCCATCTGTTGTCAATTTGGCATCAGTTTTGTTGATGTGACGGAGTGTAAGCAATTTCCCTTGACATCAAATAATGTTATTCTATCCCTGCCTGGCATTCAAATGACCCCTCCAATGCACCCCAGAACTTTACATCCAAGGGACCTACATACCGTCTCTGCAGCGCTCCTTGGGACATTAGCATAGATATTACCTTCACTCCACTTACAAGTCCTGGTGGATAAATTGATAAAAGTGCATTGACATTTCTTTTTTTCTTCCTCTCTTCACAGATACCTTACTGCTTGAGCACATTTCTTCTATGTTGAGGATCAGCCTGCACTGAAGTGAGAGCAAAATAAGGTAAACAAATTGTGAGGGATGAATTGGTGCAAGCTCATATTCTGCAGAATATCATTTTAAAATGTATTTTCCCCTGTGTTTATATTATCCAGACTTTATTAAAGTGAGGGTGAATTGAGTTCAACAGATTGTGAAAAGTGAATTCGTGCAAGCTCATATTTTGCAAATTATCTTTAAAATGTAATTTCCCCTGTGTTTTTGTATCCAGACTTTATTAAAGTGAGGGTGAATTAAGGTGAACGGATTGTGAAAAGTGAATGAGTGCATGTTTATACTTTGCTATTATCATTTTTAAAGGGAACACATCAACAACAATAACAAAATAAGATCCATGTTTTGAGTAGCCATATTAAGCAGCATAATTCTTTGGAGTGAGAGCGAATTAAGGTAAACAAATTGTGAGTAGGAAATTAGTGTATGCCTGTCTATAACCGTCTCTAAAACAAAAAAAGGGACGGTACCAAAATGGGAATCTTTATAAAGTAAAATGAAACCTGTGTTTATACTAATCAACACACTTATAATGTTTTGTACATAAAGTCAACTTCTAGTTTTTACTTCTATGTGGGCCTTATAAATGGGTTTCTCCTCAAATTCAGTTGGTAACCAGTTGAATGTTTCATTTTGTGTTTGGATGATTATTCTGTGTATGATACTTACTACTATGTTTGTTTGTTTGTTTGTTAAAGGCCCCCTAATATATGCCCCCCCCAAAAAAAAACACCCCACGCAAAACACCCCACGCAAAACAGCTGTTTGTGGAATAGAATTTGAATGCAAAATAGTGAGTAAAAGTAGTTTCTTGTATTTTCAAGGCATAACAATTTCAAAAGCATAACAATTTCAAAAGCATCTTTGTTTATCGTAAGATCCATCCGTACATACCACATGGTATATACAGTACGGGTATATTGGATCGAAATTCTTGTCCAAGAACTTGGAAATCAGAATCAGCATGTTTTTACAAAATCGTTCTTCAGAGTTTGCAGTACATATTCTGTACCAGTATGTCAAATCATGACGTATGCTCTGCAAAATTGGCAAAACCAAATTTAATCATGTGGCAGACCAAATGCGGTTTCCGTGTTCATTATGGAGCATACAGTATGTGCTAGTACCGGGATACCAGTACATTGCAGTCGCTACCTAGTATTCCACCGCACGTAATCGTGACAGACGAATTCGACTGGTAATATACTTGTGAGCATCTATGCACTTGCTTAATCAAAACATCATTTTTTGTGAGAAAAAAAAATGCACCTTGAGATTCATGAATTGATGATTGATGAATAATTTTACCTGACTGCTAAGGAAACATGTTTAGTGAAAGAAACTTGCACCGTAACAACCACATGGAAATACCATCGGCTATTTAGATCAACATATTCTATTTTTATCGAATAGTGTTTCTTATTGTAATGTGTAGTATAGGAACCTGTTCATAAAGATCACCTGCTTATAAAGACTGCTTTTCTCATCTCTCTCTTGAGTGGTTTGTATGTACAGGTTTCACGGTTTATATGCTTACAAGTAAGTAAGCAACCAACCAGGGTACCGACAGCTTTCAGTCCTATCCGAGGGACGGGGTAAGGATGATTTATACCTTATAAATGGAGGGGCACTATAGGGCATCAATTTGGTTTTGAACCAGGAACCTGATACTCTACCACTGGACCATCACACCTCCAAATATAACTTCTTTGTCATTCTTGTTTACCTAAGTAATGCCTGACCAAAGAGCCTTAGCGCATCACTTTGGTTTTGAACCCTGAATCTCATGGTTACAGAACCGCTGATCTACCACTGAGCCATCATGCCTAGTAAAAGTACTTCTTCAGCAATCTTGCTTTCCCTTTTATTTTGGACCGATCTTGGTTCATTGCCCCTTCTGTGGGGTTCATTGTAAATGCATGGCACAAATGTAAATGCTTTTATGTATCATGCCCTTTCAGACCGCCCGGCATCACTTTATCAATTGTACATGTTCGTATCCATCATAAAAGACATAAATCATGTTTTTAAAAGTGATGCGCTCCTAATGTTCCAGAAATAATAACAGAAATCTCATAAATAAAAATAGTATTAGGATGGATTGTGGACATCACCTATTTTGATATTAACCATAATAATAATATTCGGTTCTTGTATTGCGCATATATCACATTATACTGCATATCACATTATACTGCATCTCTATAGATGCCTTTCTAAAGAGCTTTGGAAATTTTAGGTTTTTGGTTGGTTTTGAAATGATGTTGTTGTTGTTGTTGTAGGTAATAGTTTAATGGCGTTCATTCAGTATTGAATATACGCCATACATGTATCTTCAATTTTATAAGAAAATCAGTTATACATAAGAAAACTGAGAATAAAGATTTGTAATGATATAATTAATCAGTAACGCAATTTATTAGGAGTCTCTGGATGGTTGGCAACTTAAAAATGATGACATGATGGAGCATTCTTGTAATCCTCATATTTGATTTGATTTTGATTTGATTTTGATTTTCTTCTGCATATATGTGTTGTTAGTACACAGTTTTTTGATAACAATAATAATATAAAGTTCAATAAGAATCATAATAAGCAAATACATGTATATTGCAATTTTCAAAAACGTAATGATAAACTGTCATAAATACTAAATTTCCTCAAAAATTATAAAACATTATACAATTATTTGCGGAAGAAGGACTATCATTGTAAGCAGATAACTTGATAATACGACAGCCCCAGACAAAACTCATGAAATAGATTAACACATTTATTAAGCGTTTGTTAAACATTTGTTCGAAGCTGACATGTAACTAACCTTGATACACAATTTTCAATGATTCTAAAGCAAATTTACACCCAGGTTTAAGATCTTTTGTGATGGTGGAAACCCTTTTGTTACTGGATTTAGCCGTTGAATGATACATGTATAGTAAACAAATAGCAATTGAGGAGAAGGATGTAGAGGTATTGAATGATGTCCCTCATTGATAGCTGTGATATACCAACAACAATGGTTTTCCAAGACCTTTAGTGAGGCTGTGAACACTTCCTGCTTAACTTGATTGAACCTTTATTCCTAAAGCTTTGAGGCCAACACCAGACTGACAGTAAGCCCTGTTTGTATATCTTGTCATCAATAACAGTTACAGTTACTGTTATATGAAGCTACTGAAATTGTGGCATCTGATTGGCTGAGAGCAAATTTGTCATAAAATTTAGCATTTGTCATTGATAACATGTCTCATGAAATAGGGCCCTGACTGACATAGCCTTTAAACAAGGCCCTGTTCATCAAACTTGCCATCAATAACAAGTCATAAGCTACTCATATAGATGCATTTGATTGGCTGTTAGCAAATTAATTTATAGAAATGTGACTGTAGTCATTGGTGATAAGTTTTTTTGAAAGAATGCCCAGACCTAATATAAATGACATCACCCTGAATGAGCAAGTTGACTGTCGCCTAATTTTTTTTATTGGTTTTGTAGAAAGGTTAAAGACAAGGAGAAAAAAACGAAGAGACCGAGTAAAAGACACAAAATTGGTGACATCATACAGTGGAGCAGGTGCATGCCTAACATGGAGAAAGCATAAATACCACTCTCCTCCTCTCAAGTATAATTCATGATTAAAACACACCGGAGCATGAGTAGACATCTCTACGTAATATACAACTCCGGCTCACTTGTTTGATTATCCAATGCTCATCAGTCTTGATTTTCTTCACCAATTCTTGCAAAGTGGAAATTTAATGTAAGAGGAATTTGGGGCCTTAACCGGGACCCAATTAAGGAGTCAGCATCGCTCTAAGATTGGTATCAATCAATCGTCGCTGCATACATCAATTTGTAACAATTACATTGGTAAGCTTCCATTATAGCCTTGTGTGCAATGGGGAAAGTGGAATTCTGTTTGAGAGGGAGAATAATGAGAAAGATTGAAGAAGAGAGAATTAGAACAAGAAGCGGGTTGAAGTCAAGATTACCTGAATTATGATGTCTGTCGAAAATGGAAAAGGTAAATCGACTTTTGATAGATTTAAGGCATTTTGAGAGAAAGGAGACAGAGAGAGAAAGTGAGACCGAGGAGAGGAAGGAAGAGAGAGAGAGAGAGAGAGAGAGAGAGAGAGAGAGAGAGAGAGAGAGAGAGAGAGAGAGAGAAGAGAGAGAGAGAAGGAAGGAAAGGGAGGACTAGAGAAAGAAAATGTTTCAAGAACAAAGGAAAAGGGTGAAACAGAAAGAGAGGAAGAATACAGCTATCTTCTAGAATGGTAATTTTTGACCGATTATTTCAAGAAATTTTGAAAAGCAAAAGGAAGAAAGCTCATTATTTTTTAAAGTAAGTTTGAGGTAAGTTGTGATGAATTCGGCCATTGGCTGCTATTCACTAATTGTAATGAACCATAATTTTGAATGCATGTAAATAAGTCGAAAGTCAATGTTAAATTGCATATTTGTAGATTGACTCCATTTTACTTTATCACTTTTTCATTTTTATAGGCATAGATTTAGAAAAAGTAAACAGTTTAACAGGCAGAGGGTATCAACAATGGGAAGTCAAAGAGGGGGAGGGAAAATGACCTTCCTAACGGCTCCTTCCCTTCCTCCCACGCCCCCACATTGCACCCTCCCCCACATTGAACCCATATTTCAGACCATAGCAAATGTAAATGTGGACTACTGTATATACTGTGAAGAAAGTTGAGTTTTAATAGAGCCCTGCATTATGCCTTGAGCCAAGACTAGCATATTTCCTACCATCTATTCTCTTTTACCTCAAGGCATGAAGAACGACTAACCAGACGGCTTTCTAGCATATTTTTCTTAGGATTTCGACCGTTTCCCAGTATCCTTTGATTTGCGGATTGATTGTGATAGATGGGGGGATTTCAGTTTTAGAATTAATCGTTCCTCAAATAAATAGTGCCTTCTAAAGTCTTGTCAATATTGTAGTCCGCCATCTAGAGCTTTCTTCTCTCTGTCTCTCTCTGTCTCTCTCTGTCTCTCTCTGTCTCTCTCTGTCTCTGTCTCTCTCTCTATTTCTCTAAACCTCTTGCTCACTCTGTCCTTTCTTTCTGCCCCCTCCCTCTCTTTTTCCCTCTCCCCTCATCTCTCCTTCTCTCTTTCTTTGCCTCCTCCTCCTCCTCTCATCCTCTGACTTTCCCGTCACTCTCTTTCCCCTTCTCTCTCTCACCCATCCCTTTTTCTCTCTCTCCCCATCCCCCTCTTTCTCTCTCCCTCTCTCTTATCCTGTATAGCTCTCCTTTCTCACAGTCTCACTTTCTTAGAGGTTATCAGTGATGTCATTCATTAGATGGATAGTGTCTTATGAAGATTAATTGCCGACGAAGCTGCGAATGGAATCGAAATGAAGCTTAATTGTCCATCAGTCTCTTCTGTATGATGGATACGGTGTCATATTATGAATACCCTTTTAAATCAGTCTTGAAGTGTATATATGTTTAGAAACAATTTAAAATCGTCATATTGTCTGTTTGGAACCAGAAGGGCATGAACTCTGTGTCAGACGATATGACTTAAAGCCCTTCCGTCCTTGAACAGAAGATATACAGTCAGCACTTATCCATTCTACATGTACGTATGAATCTGTATTGCATGAATATGATAGCGTACAATTCGCTGGCATAGAAAGTATAGAAAGATATTCATCAAGAAATTATACTTTGACTGAGGTTTATATTCACTTCACAAAATGTCAGCTCCCAGATGGCAATTTACACCAGCACAATCATAACAGCAAATATCCCTTACCTTAACTTAAGCTTGCAGCAAACTTAATAAGCTTGCATTACAAATATAAGCTTGCAAAACTTGCTCGCAATCTTACAACTAACATGCTGCAAGCTTACAGGCAAAGAGAGATATATCTCTGCATTGAGTGAACATGTGCAATTCAGTTCTCTAGTGCAACATTATATACTGTACGTATGTAAATTGACAATTTATGAGAAATCTGTATAATTTTAGTATTAGTTGGCTGTACATGTAAACCTTGCCAATAGGTGTAGGTGTACATATAAATATTGTTCTATTTATGCTTAATATAGAAAACCGTGCAGTATGTTCACAAATTGCGCTCTTGTGTAGATGCAGTACATAATGTACATGTGGAGGCCAAAGTAAATTGATTATTTAAGAGAAATCTGTATCATTTTAGTATTAGTTGGCTGTAAACCTTGCCAATAGGGTGTAGGCGTACATATAAATATTGTTCTATTTATGCTTAATATAGAAAACCGTGCAGTGTGTTCATAAATTGTGCTCTTGGGTAGATGCATGTACATGTGCAGGCCAAAGTAAATTGTAGGTGCACTTTTGCAGCATTGAACATCAAACTATGGTATTGCTACTTAATAATGTAAAAAAAGAGGACCCAGAAACTTAATAGTACGCCATTAGATGTTAGCAGGGCGGCACACGCTTGTCCCCGTGTGCCAATTTATGGGTCATCTTCTCAATCAAAATCCACCTTTTTCATGCAAATTCATATTACGATTCTGCCCGAGGCATTTTCATCAGAGTTTATTGAACAAGCTGAACTCCATGATTTGTATTGTGAATGCTCAGAGAGCCCAGACTCTTTTTGTTGTTATGCTTTTCAAGTTGCTTAGCGAGGAGTGCATCGGAGCTGTCATTTTTATGTCCCACTTTTGACAAGTTGACTCATATAACAAGGTGAAAGGTTGACACTAGATCAGTATTTGTTGAAGGGCATGACAATATCTCAAGTATACATTCATGTTCATGATTTATGCTTGCAGCCTGACTTTTGTGTGTGAAAAAGAAGAAATATCCCAAGATCATACAAGTCATGTACATGTACATGCGTAGTTCTGAATATATTAAAAAGAAGGACAATACTTTGAGTTCTACTATCTTGTGCACGATTTATACTCTGGCATGGTGTTTTTATAAGAAAGTGTGAATACAAATACTGTGTGATCATATAGTTCAGAATTTATTGAAAGGGATAACATTTGGTTGAGTTTATGGAACTATATGCACATTTCTGTAAAATCATGTCCATGTATGCAATTTATGCTTGCTTGCAGCTTGATAATTTGAGAAATAAATAGTCCAGGAGTGCAATTAATAGCTTGAGTACCGTACTTGATTGTACATTTCTGTACCATCATGCAGCTTCATGATTTTGTGAAAAAGAAGAAATATTCCAAGATCAGGATTCAGAATTTATTGAAAGAAGTGACAACAGACAATAGCTTGAGTAGATGCATGCATATTCTCACTACTATCTTGAGCACAATTTATACTCAGCCATGATGATTATGTGAAAAAGGTTTGAATACAAATACTATATGATCATAGTTAAGAATCTGTTGAAAGGGATGACATCAGCCGGCCGAGTTAATGCACATTTCTGTAAAAGTTGTGTACTGGTACGCAATTTATGCCTGCAGCCTGATAATTTTGTGGAAAAAACCCCAGTGAAATAAATAGTCCATGATCATACAAGTCATGACGTTCAGAATTTACTGAACAGAGCAAAGAGATACCTTGAACAGAGGGACAATAGTCAATAGCTTGAATACATTCATGCATATTCTCACTACTATCTTGTGCACGGCTTATACTCATCTGGTTCTGGTTCTGGATTATACTCCGACAAAGCGGGATCCCGCATCGCGTCATGATGATTTTGTAGTGAAAAAAGTTTGAATACAAATACTGTATGATCGTACAGTAGTTCAGAATTTTATGAAAGGGATGACATTATAGCTTGAGTTCATGCACAATACTTTAAAGTCGTGTATGCAATGTACAGGTATGCTAGCCTGATAATTTTGTAAACAAAGAGTGAAATAACTTGAGGACATTCATGCACATTTCTGTACAATCATGTATGAAGAATGTGTGCAGCCTGATTTCTGTGTGTAAAAAAGAAGAAAAAGAAGAAAAAGAAGAAGTAAATACAAATACATCAATTTGGTCCTGGATCTTACTTCAGAATTTTTTAAAAGGGGTGACAATAGACAGATTTACTATTTCATATTCAAATTTACGGATGTTTCTTTCCTGGGGACCTAGTGAAGGGGTACATGTATACCATCAACCTGTTATTAATAAATGAACTACAATACTTGGAATCCAGTCTGCATATATTAATTGCTGCTATGTTGGGGGAGCCTCAGTAAGCTTTCAGGTTATTAAGAACAACCTTTGTTTAAAAAGTATGCACACAATTTTAATATGTATTTAGTAAACCAGTCAATTTTGTGAGTACATTCATGCACATTTCTATAAATATCCTGTGCACAATTGATGGGTTCAGCTAGCATGAATTGATCAGCATTATTGTGGATTCAGCAATATTGAATGTGTGTGAAAAAATCTGTGATCATCGTTCCATGTGGCTGCCTTTCTCTTGTATAGGAGTTTATTCTTTGTATTGCAGAGCGCAGGAATGTCCAAAGAATGTTGTCATACATGTATGCTAGGTACGTATAGTGCTGTAAATGCATGAGTCATAATTCATCTTTGCTAAATTGATCTAATACATAGTCTTTTGATTTTTATACACAAATTCTAGAATGGCTGCTAAAGTGATATGCAAGGAAGGAATTCACTCTAACCAGGGGGGTGTTTCACAAAGATCCTAAGTTGAACTTATCTCTAAGTTGGACTTAAAAGTTATGGAAAGCCATTAGCATCTTTGAAAATATTTTGTAAAAGTTATTTTAGAAGGCATAAAATGTTGATTCAAATCATTCATATTTTCTATCGTAAGGAGATTTCATGTTCTTGATGTGGAATTTATAAAAAAAAGTCTAAAATACTAAAATACTTGAATTTCTGCTTTTGAATATATTTCATTTTAAGGCTCCAATGGCTGTCCATAATTTTTAAGTCCAACTTAGTGTTAAGTTCTACTTAGGATCTTTGTGAAACACCCCCCAGGTACCCATTTATAGCACCTGGGTGGAGAGCGGCAAAGGTAGCACTGCCGGTAGGATTTGATAAATAAATATACATGAATAACTCATTGAGAACATGATTTTTGTAAAATAATTTTGCCTTTTTTTTTTGGGGGGGGGATATATACTGACCGATTTGCAGAATTATCACCCTATGACCAATTTCTGTTAACTCATCCCTAAAATATTACACCATATCACAGACACTGATAACACGTAGGGCCGTGCATCTCATATTTAACATTGTTAAACAAAGGTTGTTCTTGACAACCTGAAAACTTAACCTTACCCATAACCTTCACTCTCACCCTTACCTTTACCCCAATTCTTGCCCTAAACCGATCCAGACCCTAAAATACTACATTAATCTAATTCTTTGAGACCCCTGAGCAAATGTCACTGGAGAAAATTTAACATTAACATTAGGTGAAGATGTGCAAGAGCGAACAAATGTGATGTATACAGTTGCATTGAGATAAAAATAGATGTACATGTACGTGTATGTATCAGACCTGAATTTTTCCCTTTCTTTTGAATTGTATCTTGTGATCGAGTCTGGAGGATACTCCCAGGTATGGTAGCACATTATCCTGGTCATGGCTGATTTGAGAGGTCTAACCTTGTGGATTGTAGGGGTGTCCTTTACCAAGTGTGAATAGTTACTTTCAATGAGACCTTGGGTTTGAGAGTCATCTGAGGCACTGTTTATACTATATTTCCCCTTACGTTTCTGAGAAACGGTTTGACACTGGATTCTCCTTAATATGTTTATAGGGGTTATTTCCCAAGTGTGAATTGTTACCGTCAATGAGCCCTATGGTTTGAGAGTCATATGAGGCCCTGTTCATACTTCATTCTCCCTTACGTTTCTGAGAAATGATTTGACGCTGGATTCTCCTAATGTTTGTTTATAGGGGTTATTTTCCAAGTGTGAATAGTTACTTCCAATGAGACGTTGGGTTTGAGAGTCATCTGAGGCACTGTTCATACTTTTTATGGTCTGAGGTTCATCTGAAACACATGTTGACCCTGGATTCTCCTTATGTTTATAGGGGTGTTATATTTTAAAAGTGAATTTTTACCTTTAAAGAGACCTTAGGGGTTAAGAGTCGTCTAAGGCCTGGATCATACTTCACTCTGCCTAATGTCTAAATGATTATTTTGTCTGTGTGCATGGAGCCCAAGGAACTTTAACCAATGGATTGAAATTGGACTAAATGGTTATTTTCTTTGTAAAGCATGGAGCATAATTTTGAGCTATTCATGCATAGTCCTCCTCCTCTTTCTGCCATGGGACCCCTGTTTTGTTGCAAGTGTGAATAGAGCTTTTTTGAGAGCCATCCTGCTGCCTCTCAGCTCTGATGAGAAGGACGGAGAGGAAAAGGTCAATGGTATCTCAGAAGAGGCAAGAGAGAAGCAATAACCAGAAAATTGAAACACAGGTCTAGAGGAAATGGCAAGAGTTTCCACTTCAGGTCAGTCTTCGATTAAAGTTCATATTTGATAGTGTACTATTCTTACCTGTAGCAGTGGTGGATCTAGCATTCCTTGGACAAAGAAAATAGGGGGGGGGGGCTGGGAGCATGACTGAAAATGTTGTGACAAGCAAAAGAATATATATAAAGAAAGGATTATCAGCCAATGTTCATTCTCATCTTTCTTCCTGCTCTTTCCTCCTTTTTTTGGCAGGGGGAGAGAAGGGGGGGGGGGGGGGGGGCACTTGTCCCTGATGCCCCTGTGCTATTTGATACTGATTTTGGATGCCAAGGGGTCATATGATATAGTTCATAAATCTTTATTGAAAGCTGTACAGTTCTAGTGTTGATGAAAAATACATCTCTGACAGAATCCAAACAAATCCTGAAAATTCTGTATGTAACTCGCTGACATGAAATCTCTGCTTGGTAACATGCAGTATTTTTTTTCTTCTTCATACGATAAGAATATTTGATACAAATGAATTACCTGTAATTAGTGGAGACGTTAATCAAAAAGTGGATCATAGAGCAAGTAAGTTAAAAAAGGTTAAAGATACTCTACAGTGGCCTACACATACATGTATATGCGTATGAAGCTTCATGTGGGATATAGCAATTTATCAAAAGTGTTTTTGAGTTGTCTAGTCTGAGTTAGATGGCCCGTAATGAAGTGTGTCATGGGGGCCGTCCCCACTATCAATACCTCTATTTTGTACCGTACATGCTCTACTTGCACAGATCTCTTAACTTCGGAATAACTTCAGATATTAGCTGCATTTACACTGCAAGTGCAAGCGAAAATCATTGATTTTTCTCACATTCCGTGCAACTACCGGCAAAGATGACGATAACAACCTAAACAAAAAATTGACTGGAGTGTTTTTTTTAATTTCACAGATTTTTGCAGTGTAAATAAAAATCTGCAGTACGATGCCGTTTTTTTGTCAGTTGACTCTCTTCGCTTCCGTGCGCTCGCAGCCTCGCACGCAGAGTATCGCAGCGTCGCACGCAGAGTATCGCAGCGTATGCACACTACTCACCCGGAAATCCTTATGAGCAATTTTAACACTGACACTATTTTTGGGGTTTTTACAAGTAGTGTAAATGACACTCTCCAAAAAATTGATGATTTATCAAAATGGTGTTTTGTATGTGTAAATGGGCAGTTTCTCTGTGGGTGTAGTCGGACAGTTGGTGCATGGCCTTCTGAAGATTTCCTAAAGAGGGATGGTTTAGGGAGGGAACCTTCCTGACGATCTGATCTGAATAGTGAATAGTGTGGACGGCCCTTGGAGCTCATTTTGCCATTTTGGGGTGAGGATTTAGATGGATGTACATTCTCAGACAAATGTATCTAGGCAACATTTTAGCCTCATGACAAGGAGAATGATTGATGAAGACCAGGGGGTGATTCGGAGGTATCAAGGAGACAGTTTGTCTTTAAAGGTAAAGACCAGTATTGGTAACGCCCCAATTTCAAAAAATGAAATGGAAGCTCTCATTACCAATCATGTGAAAGAATATGTTTTGACTAATACATGATGATAAAAAATTTGCCGGGAAACCGCCTACTAATTCATATATTTGGTAAATTTGTTTCTCTCATGGTCCTGTGAGAGATATAGGGTAGTCCCATATACATCTTTCTGTGTATAGTGCTTGTAACTTTACGAAGAATGGGCCAAATTTCTTATCATTTTGATGATTCCAGAACCTTGCAGATGCTAGATGCTAGATGATCAACCTTTTCTGATCGATTCCACAACGTTTCTTTCACAATTCAATCGCATGACCATAACTGGGGCCCGTTGCACAAAACTTACCATTGATGGTAACTTTGCCATCAATGGTAACTACCATGGAAACCTTGATTTTGATTGGCTGTTGAGCCCTGTTACCATGGTAGTTACCATTCATGGCAAAGTTACCATCAATGGTAAGTTTTATGCAACGGGCCCCTGGTCTTTATGGGCCAAAGAGGCATTAATTTTGGGCTAAATGATATGAATAGCAGAAGATATGGGGAATCAAAAGTGGGATGCAGAGAGAGAGAGAGAGAGAGAGAGAGAGAGAGAGAGAGAGAGAGAGAGATAGGGAGAGAGCAAGCGAGAGAGAGAGAAAACAAGAGATGGAGGTAGATGGGTGTCATTTTTTTTGGGGGGGGGGGGGAGGGGGGGGGGGAGGGGGGGGGGAAGGATCAATATTTTATTATGTAAAGTTCCCGAAATAAGTTGCATGGGTGAGGGAGATTGTTGACATCGTTGTTCATGACAGGAGGATGATGAATGAAGACAAGGGGTTCTGTTGATGGGTTGGAATGGATTGGAATGGAGGTGGATCGAAGACTATACATGTACATGGAAAGTTGTGTTACACCTGCACAACTCCATCCATGGGGGATGTGTGTGTCCATCGCTCTGTCTGGTCAGTGGACAGTTTGGAATGGAAACAGAGAAAAGGGTCCATGTCTACGTCACAATCCAGTGACCAATTTGCCAATTTGAAATATTGCTTATAGATCTCATAATTCAAACACTCATAACTTTCTTAGTATTGGTCACATTTATTTGTAAACATTCAACATTCCTTTTCTCCTATTTTTCCGCTTTCATACAAATGAAATTATTCCAAGCGTTGGATTGCCCTTTAACCAGGCACCATTTATCCTTCATGACAGGAGAATGATGGAAAGAGACAAGGGTGTCAGTCGATGGGTTGGAATGGAGGTGGATCGAAGGCTGTACATGGAAAGTTATGTCACACCTGCACAGCAATGTCCCATGGGGGTTGTGTCCATATCGCTCTGGTCAGTGGATAGTTTGGAATGGGATGGAGGAAAAGGTTAAATGGTTACACCAGCACAGGATTTGTCATCCATATTGCATACTGTAGCTGCTAACCTTCCTATTTTGGAGGAATGATTCCCATTTTTCTCCCTTTCAATTAGTATTATAAACCCTATATTCCTATCATTTTTGTAAAAAATCTATAAAAAGTGTTAGGTCGGGGCAATCAGCTCACATTGGCCCTAACCATAACTTATTATTACATTAATTCATAAAGGAAATCAAGACGATTTGGTTACCTTTTGATCCGATTCTTCGTTTATTATTCTCAACTCGAGCAACCACACCAAATTAGCATATTCATAAATCATCTAATTTGCATATTCGTAACAAAAGCATTTAATATCTGCTTTGGAGATTTATGATTCGTTTTATGTTAAGTAGGCAGCCGCAGGTATGATTTTGTAGCAAATACTATGAAAGACTAGAAATCACAGGTGCATAGTGATCTTTTTAGCCATATGTTTTGGTCTGTTCAGAGATTGATTCCTGTAGACCTCCTCGTAAAACTTATTAGAGAGAGAGAGAGAGAGAGGAGTAAAGGGATTTAGAGAAGTGAGGGAGAAAGTGAGAGAGAGAGAGAGAGAGACAGAGAGAGAAAGAGAGAGGATGAAAGAGAGAGAGAGAGAGAGATTAAGGAGGAAAGAGAAAAGGGATGGGTTTGGTGGGGAGTAGGCGGGGGACTCTAGAATCTTGGACTTTGCAAGATTTCCTAAAATACCTATATTTCTAGAAAGTCTTCCTGTATTCTTGAAATACTTAGAATGCACACCCCTGGAAACAAATGTCAGAAAGTGATTTACATTCTCAGACAAAGGATATATTCATATATTTGTTGAAAATCTTCGTTTATTCTGAATACTTAGGAAGCACACCCCTGGAAACCAATATCAGAAAGGGATTTACATTCTCAGACTAACTATATTTAGGCAACATTCAGCCTTCATAACAAGGAGGAATGATTGATGAAGACAGAGGGATGAGATGAGGATTTGCTCTTCCAATGGTCAGTAGAGATAGTTTGGAATGGGGGCAGAGTAATATAGGTCATGTCATACTGGCACAATTTGCCATGTGCATTTATAGCCATTTGATAATACATGTAGATTAAAAAAAGCCTGATGCATATGCACATTAGAAACACCCTACCTACTGCCGTATCCAGGAGGGGGGGGGGGGGGGGGGGGTGCATAGGTCGCCAGGCAAAGTACACATGGGATGAGAGAGAGCGAAATAGATAAAGACCTCTAGATGGAGAAGAAATAAAAGGAAAGAAAAAAGAGCTATATAACAATCAAATAAGATACGAGGGAGAAAGAAAGAAATGGAAAAAAAAATGGCTTCTAACTTTAATGACTTAACGTGCTGTCCTGTATAGGAGGCAAATAAAATAAAAACAAATAAAAAACGAGAGAAATATTGACTTCATAATCTACCCCTGTAGAAGGTAAACCCCCACAGACAAACAATCAAACAAACTATAAGAAAAAACAATAAGAGTAAAGACAAAAGAAAGAGACATATATGCTCGTTCTTTAATAAGATGAGCAATCACATGTGCATCCTCCACAAAAATATTAAATAAATAATACCCCAGCACGTACTGTAAGGAAATCAGAGGAGAAAAAAACAGCTTCTCTTATTTATTATTATTCTACCCAACTCTCCTCAGACATCAGACATCGATCTCCATATTCGGTTCACAGTTGCCCGCACACCTAATTGCCTCAATTTATGATTTGTAATTGAGAAAGCCAAATGGGCTTCCATAATTGCCCGAAAATTATCTCGGCCAAGGAGATTCCGGGGCATATTTTTGGTTAAAGCCAAAGTTTATTTATCTCCACATATCCCAAGACGCTAATTTTGTCTGCGTATCTGTGTTATTGAAGCGTATGCCAGACGGTGGTAGGTTATATATACGCTGAGGGGAGATGCAAGAGCGTCTTTCCCTACAGATATGAGGGCTGCGCGGTTCTTAATTATCTCTGCCACCCTGCCACCCCCTCCGTCAATGCCTGACTCGTGCCGCTGGTTCATTAACTGCATGCACGATTTCACATGCAAATTGCGTCATTTAGCTATACCCTTGAGCCTTGAGGTTCCAGAACCACAAATTGGCTACACCAATGGCCCACAGAAGACATTTTGGGAAACCAAATCACCATGCACTATTCAAGATTTGTTTCGTTCATATTTTTAGGCAGGTTGAAAGGTGTCAGGCCATATATTTGTATTCCCCCCCCTTTCGATCTCCACCACAAGTTTTGTTCCATTGCCCCCATGGGTATTTTGATAGGCATTTCACAAATGTGATAGCTGAGGGGAATAGACAATTAACTCTCGTTTCTAGACATGATATTAGATCCAAAATTGGTTCATTCATTCACTTGCGGTGATAATACATCATGGCTTCAGATTGCCCTCGTAACAGGCCCCCATCCATTCCAACCTTTATGTAATGGGGTCATTAAAAGATATTTTAAAAAGTGAAGAGATCCTTCCATTTATGGGTCATAACTCATTATGCATTTTATAATAGAGGATAGTTTTTTGTTCTTAAATGTTACAGTTTAGTTCTGCCTTTGAGGTACATGTATTTTCATCTGCTGTAATGTTTTTTCCCAGGTGAATATTTAGCCGACATGCAAATCGGCAACTCACTGGAAGATATACCCTGAACTTCTTCATGTTTTATTATAGCTGAACAACAACACTGTTATCATTTTAGAGTAAATTTAAAATTTCCGGAGTAGATTTTGAGTTTAGTATAATTAATCCAGATTCATAAAGACAATTTCGCTGGTTTTCATGGCTTTAACATCTTGATCTCAATCTCATTAGTATAAGATTATAGCTGTCAACCAAAAACTATTGTGGTACAGATACATGAATTAGAGGCAAAATATTTTGTTTTAACCTATGGCTGACAACATCAGAAGATGTGCAGCTTGATATCCCATGGAATTAAGTGTAAATTTGGAATAGTCTCGCTACCAACAGGTATTATAAAGTGGGTGGCACGCGATTCATGCCGCTCCTTAAATTCAGTTTGTCTGACTTTGTCAGTCACCATTACAGCCACCAGATTGCTTGGCACGCAACTTAACCAGTTCCTGGTAACTTACTCAATCAAAACCATCTCCAGCCATCTGCCAAGGTCTACCTCTTCGAAGATCGCTCTAATGGCAACCTTGGCTTTTTTGTTTTCCGCCCGTGTCCCTGCATTGATGAGTTCGTGTCCGCCAGAAGTGACCCGTTGGTTAATGAGTTGTAGAATTTAATGATTTGCAGGGGATTTTGGAAGCCCCATGATAGATGATGCGGCTCTGGTAGATTTCTCAGAGTTAAACCTCAACAGGCCTGTCCTCATCAGCTCGAGATTGTCAAATAGCCAGCTATTTCTGATTTGGGAAATAATCCCGAAGTTAAAAATCGCGTCTTCATCAGCTCGAGACTTGACCTCGAGAATTAGCTCGAGATATTTTGCTTAGCGTTCGGGCATAGTGCGAGTCTTCGGGCTGGTGAAAACGCACTGGACAAATAGCGGGATATTTTGCAAACCATGCAGCCCAAGATATCTTGGGATGATTATCTCGACCAAATATCCCGCTAATTGCAACTTCGGGCTGAAGAAGACGCAAATTAACTGGATAATCGGGATAGTTCAAATAGCGAGATATTTGGCAATCTCGAGCTGATGGAGACAGGCCTACTGATGCATTGCAATGCATCATTTGCGGTAGAGAGGTAAGCTCACTGGCTGAGGTAATCAAAGAAGAGAAAGTGGTTTAGTTGGCAGATCAAGTAAAATAATGAAGATGGTCATCATTCTTTATGAAAGATTAAAAATATATCAAGCAAAGAGAGGTTGTTTCCCGCAGGGACTCCAAAGAATTGGAAAAAATGGAAGTGTTTTATTTGATGTATCAAGCAAAATGAAGAAGATGGTCATCTTAAACCTTAAGTATCAAGCAAAGGCGATAGAAAGCGAGGCCTGTTGGCCAAGGAAATTCAAAGAAGAAGAAAATGTTGATCAGTGTTTTAGAACATTTATTTGGGGTTTTGTGCAAGCAGGCCACTGTAGGTCTTTTTGTAAGTGAATATAGTTTCAAATTTCACTTTATGACTTTCACTTTTATTAATAGTGGAGTAATATACATGCATTTAATTTTTTTTTCTTCAAGTGGATCGATAGCTGCTAATATTATATTTCATATTATATCTCTTACATTCCAAGGAACTGTTAAGATTTTTTGTTGATGATCCTCCAAGTCAAAATATATATTTTGAACCCCAAAAGAGAAAGAAAAAAGATTAAATTAAGTCGCTCCCTCCCAAAGTTCAGTGCAAATCTAAAAACATAGATGGAATGGTAGCTTGTAGTCAGTGATCATAACTAAGACAGTATACAAACAGAACCATACCATTCCCTCATGTTGAGTTTGTATCTTATACAAATCTATGGAACAATTTCTTAAATAAAAAAAGATGAATAATTGTTAGCAGCAGATCATATTCATGGGTAAGAGGATCTGGAAAAACAGACGGCAAGGATCATGTTTTCATAGAATTTGAATGCCCAACTTGAATACAACTTTATCTTGTATATAGATGTAGATATTACTGATTTATTATTCATTATTTTTTCTTCTTTCTCTGTTATGAAGAAGTGTTTCTATATACTGGAAATCCTGAGAAGCTCACGAACAGCGATGAAGAATTGCATCCTCGCGTACATGTAGCTATGCCGAATCCCGCGCAGCTGTTTCTTGCTGCGTTCTAATGCGGGGGAAATCCTCCATCTAATAGTCTTTCTGCGAGACCGAGTCAAAGAATGCTAAAGCAGGATTTAACGATGACTGACGTATTGAATGCCGATTCCAGCTATATGCGTCACAGGCAGATGTTTCTGGAATCTTTCTGTGATCCAGCAATCAATTACATTCTGATGCCCGACTAAGATGGAATTGAAGAATTACAGAAATATGCTTTTGGACTCGTGTTGGCTTATCTGGTATATTCCAAAGTACGAAGCACATATTAAAAGAAAACAATTACGTTGTCATTAGCTATAGTCTTTAATAGAGCAATAACAAATAAGGGGAAGGACTATTAAAGGGAAAGGACTTAGTACCTGAGCAATTGTCTTCAAAAATAGAAACTTAATGTCACATTTGAATCTATAGGCTTTTTGGTGCAATTTCTTACTACATATAACCCTAAATACAAATCTAGCTTGCATATGAATAAGAGGATAAGAACTTCTTTGAGGTAATATTTAAACCCATGGACTTTGGTATCATTGGAAGGCTGTAAAGATTAATTTTATAAACGGACTTTGTCTCATTGGACAGATCTTTACAAGAATCTTTGCAAAGGAGAAAAGAGGTGATGTTCTAGAAAAGTGGGCAAAAAGTGTGTCTATCTTCTGTACATATTGTCTGCTGAGAGCCAGAAGGGCATTAACTCATATTCTTTTTAATAGAGATAATCGATGCCCTTCTAGCGCTGCATGGGGGTTTTATGATTGACATCATTTCATTTATAAATCCATATAGTCTTCTTTCTAACAATTGTTCACCCCTGGCCTTTACCCTTGATGATCCCTACCTTCATTGTCAAACTCGATCCGCCCTCAACAGAGTGGCATTAACTTATATTCTTTTTGATAGCGTATATGCCCTTCTAACTCTGCATGGTGTTACATTTATCCACCCCTGGCCTTTTCCCTTGAAGAGCTCTACCTTCATTGTCAAACTCCGCTCTGAACACGCCCTTCACTTTCTCTCTTGTTTCATCTTGGTGAACATCAAATCCCAAACGGGCTTTACAAATACCAAGAGTAAATTGTAGAACATGGAAGCAAAATGGCCAATCAATCATTCGTTCGTGTCTTCCCTGCAAGTTTGCTTTCCTGTCGAAGTCGTCTCCGGCCAGGGAATCGGTTTGCTTGCCGTACAGTCTTTGACTTCCTGCCCAAATGCATGCTGGCGGATCTCCCCCGATGGACACTCGTTCACACACATGTTAAATCTTGAAAGGAGCGTTGTGCACAATGTCATTTTGTAGAACATATAGAACAGCGTTTTGCTGACCATCATCCTGGATGGACATCTAACACGATCTCAACTATTTCAAAAAATCAATGTACAGATAATTTCAATAACCTATTGTATATCAGAACTTTCATTCAGATTATGTCTTAAGTCATTGTTATGTTTGCACATTTCATTGAGTGATGCACAATTAAAGCTATCAAAATTGCTTTGGGTTGATTTTTTTTTAAAGCGATTGCAATATTTTTATCTGTTACATACATTTTAAATGTACATGTAGAAAATCTAGAGTAATGTTTCAAAGAACATCATCTTAGATTGACATCCATTCAAACATGATTGAAAATCTAGGTCAGTGGTATTCAGAAGTTGTATCTGATGGACCTTTGTTTGTACACATTTAGCATGTAGAATCTGGTTTTGTAGACAATAATTCCAGATAAACATCAGTTTAATCATATTGTATGTTTTCAGAAAGTCATGGCCATTCACACACATTTGTAATGTATAGCAGTGTTTAAACTGAAAATCATCATCAATGAAAGTATATGTTCTAATGTTATGAGGTTAAAATCTAGAAAGGCGGTTTGCAGGAATTCTTTCTTGATGGTTATTGATCCTTTTACTGGCATCTCAATGTAGAACAGCATCTTGCAGAACGTGATCAGTTGATTGACATTGAATCGTTCACACAAACTTTACGGGACAGAACAGTGTTTTCCGTTATCATTTCTTGGTTGAGTTCACATACACATGTTGGTGTAGTTTGTTTTTTGGGTCTCCAACTAATAACCAGAGAGAAGTGAGGTTCACATGACAATGCAGTCCGTTAACTTTAAGTTTAGGTAATGGTTTTAAACTTCAAAGTTATCTTGTAGTTAGAGACATGTGTACACACTTGTGGTTACAAAACTTAAAGTTAACTTGAAGTTTAACAAACCACAACAGATCTTAAAGGTAACACCAAAACTACATGCAGCATGGAGTCATTAATTGACATTATGTTCCGTGTGGACTGTGGACGCAATTTACTTTGAGTTTATGTCAGCTTGCAGTTAAAACAAATGCTTATAAATACAGTCAAACCTGTCTATAGCGACAGCCCAAGGAAATTACAGAAAGTGGTCTTTGTAGACAGATTCCTCCAGTACATATTTCAATGAGAAACCATTTTCAAGGGCAACAAAAAATGTGGACTTTGTAGACAGGTGGTCACTAAAGCAGGTTTGACTGTAGTTAACTTTGAATACTCGTTGTTTCTGTCCAGTGTGAACTCTCTACATTAACAGTGGATCGTTGTGATGTTTCCTAAACTTAATGGCGAATATGTGTGAACATATTAGCCATAGAGAATTGGTAGTCTTTGGCAATCTTCGGCAGTCTGTGAAGATTTAGCACTCTCTTGGCTCCCATTTCGTGATGTTAGCAATCCTACTGATGCTCATGTACTGGTTTGGTAACGATCAAGTGGAACAAATTGAGATGGAGAGAGATATATTAGTCCAGTGGCAGATCCAGATCAGGATTATGTGAAGGGGTGGGGTGGGGGTGGCACAATTCTGAAAAATCTATGACGAGCAAAAGAAAAAATTCAGAAATCAAACTTCAAGGTATCTTTCGGGTTGAAAAGTATGAGGTGCAAATGGGGGGGGGGGGGGGAGGGGGCACAGGAAGACATTCAGAAGGGGTGTTACATTTTTGGTTGCGCACAAAGTATGCAACCATTTTTTTAAGGGGGGGGGGGGGGGAGGGACGGGGACGCACTCCTCTCTTCCAACTATAAACAGTGGACAGTTTAGTGTGATTGCACTTTGCGATTTGCTGAATCATTCTAATGAAAGACCAAGACAATAAATTAATCCCCAGATGAAGTTATAGATTATAAGATTGTCCTTTTCTTTAATTTGTTGTAATGCACAGTGTAACATCAATATATGTGCTTTTCAGTAGAGGGAGATAAATACACTTGTACATGTACTCTATATAATGTGTTCACAGAATCAGATGCTGTAGACATAACAAAAATTCAGCTTGTATTGAGAGTTTGAGGAGTATAAATCGTACATTAAATCGTTGCTGTGGATGATGGACACTTGAGTGTGAACATGACTTCCTGACACAGCAAATGAACAACCATGCCATGTAGAGACTAGAGGGTAAATAAATGAAAAGACTTGGCTGACTTTTAGATGAGTCTCCTTTTTTCTTCTTGTTGAAATGCACAGTGAAACGTCAATAGATTTGCATTTCACTAGTCAGGCCTAATATTTGGTTACCCGATATTAGCTAAGGCCGCGTTCATGCTTGATTTTGACGGCCAGAATCAGGCATCTGTTACGTGTTTAGTTTAAAACACGCTTGCGTTCATGCTCACTTTTGTAGAATCACCGAAAAACGGCGATCACGAACGCCGATCGTAAACTCACAAAAAGATGCGTTTACAATTGTAAACGCGTTTAAATGGGGTCAACGCACTGACCTCTAGTGGGTCTACGTAGCATGCACAGTGAAGGTCACACAATGCCACACAAGGAGAATTGCCTGGATGAGCCAGAGAAGTAAGCATGAACAGCTACACCGTGGAACTGCGATCACGATGAGCGTTTACGATGAGCGTTTCAGATCGCTCATTCTACCTTCAAAATCAAGCATGAACGCGCCCTAAGACATTTCCGGACAGATTGACAAGTGGATCGAAGGTCGTAGCTCGGCAAAAGGATTCAAACAAAACTTAGTCCTAAATTCTTGAATTCAGAGTTACATGTAATATATGAAGAGTTTCATTCCAAAAGGAGCTAAATCCACTTTGGGTACTTCTGAGTAAATCACCTTTTTTATTTCTTCACTTTCCCTTTAGCCATGTACCTTAATGTTGTTATATATTTTAAAGGTGTCACCCTGGACCAATAATATATGATAAGAAAATACATGTATATAGAAATTAAAATATTTCATTTAGTTCATGATAATTTCAATATCATTTGAAATCTTTAATATCTTTTTACTTTCTTCTTAGAAAAAGATTGCAGGAAACTTCTTTATTACAAATGAAATGATTTGTAGTGTAATAAAAACAGAGATGTGAAGAAATTGAGAAGTTGAGTCTAAATATTTTTTTATGGTTATAATGATTATTACTCTATCAATCAGCTAAAAAGCTGACAATAACTGAAGTGGGTTTTACAGCATGTATTTTAGACAATATGCAGATGTAGGCTCTGCATAGTTTGTGGAAAATTTGAGATAAAACTGAAAACTACCGGTAGTCGAGTTTCAGAAATAAAAGTTATCTGTTGGTAGAAAGATGCTTACTTTAAAAGCTGAAGTGTGTTTCCCTCTCTATCAAAATATTATTCAACTATTCGTCCATGTTTACATGAACTATTAATAGTGCACCGAAAGTAGCATTTGACAAGACGTTTCCGTGCCCAGGAATTTTTCTAAGATTGGAGATCGGAGACAACTGAGTTTGTGTCTCTCTCCTTGTCCCCTGCCGATGCATGCAATTAGTACCCCTCAGGCATGATCAATGCCTACAAGATTAAAAGTCATTACACGAATCCACTGTATATATTAAAGGAGCAGAGTTAATATAACGGTGGGCATCTGCTTTCTTGATGTTCTTGTTCGTTATTGACGCGTCACCGTAGCCGCCCGTGTTGTGTTTCCATCCCGCGTCTAATCAGTTGTGTTTCCGCTAATGTTTACAGATGTCCTCGCAGCATCCCTTTACCTTAGTGTTTAATTAATTTGTCTTATTTTGATAGAGCGTGTCGGCGGAATGGCCCTACTTGCACCTGGTTTTTGTGCGTTCATTTGATCGGGGAAAGAAGATGCCACAAACCTTGGTTGGCTGTCAATAAAAAGGGGTAATTACATGAGGGGGGTCTAGCTTTCCGAGGTTTACATCTAGGAAACCAAGTTGACCTCTCTTTCCTTGTACTTACGACCTCAGTACTCGCTTGTTTTATCAGATGAAGAAGCAACGCCAAAACTTTGTTTTTTCAGCTCATCATATTATTAGTTTAGTTGTCTTCTGGAAGTGTTAACAACTTCAGAATTGACTGTATTTTTAAACAATGTTCAGTGGTTGATTGCTGCATTTCCTGCAGTCCAACATGGGTTGATTTGTGTTCATTCCTTCAAGTGTAGTTTTGTCTAGAGCTTTCTTTTTAATTACATTTGAAATACGTCAATGAAATGGCAAATAATATCACCCACCCAGACATTTAGAGAGAGAAAGAAATACAAAAAAGTGGGTTTCATAAAAACAGTTGATTATAAAAAGAAAAGAATGAAAGAAAAGACTGGAATTGAAGAAGTTAAGCAATTCTTATGAATAAGGATCTTAATTTAAAATGTGATGGAAAAGTAAATCAGCAATAATACATATTTTTAAACAAAAGTACACTGTATGTATCATACCATGTTGCATAGGTACAAGTAAATAAATACAAGGTCTTTAACCAGATATACGTCAAAATATCTTATCAATCAAAGACTCATTTTTCATTTCAAGAAACAAATTCAAGGCTGCCAATAGAATCATCCTTTAATTGCGTTCACCTTCACAGAACAATCCAATATATGTCAACCAAATTTCCCCCTCATCTATCCCTAGAGCCTTCTGGGCAGGTGTTAGCCGTAATACCAAGAGATGGCCGTGTTGCCCCACGGCTACCTCTTTTTCACCACTAGCTGTGTTCACAGGAATTTCAATTTCAATTTATTATTCCATTAACATAACAATTACATACTGGTGGTAATGAATACATGCAAAAAATACATTGGAAGGACCCCTAACAAAGCAGCGCTTATTAAGAAGGGCCCTGTACAAATATCAAGAAATAAATGAAGATAAATGAAATTTGAATGAAATTAATCAACATGCTGTAGTAATACAATCAAGAGTCCTTAAACTCATAAGTTTAGTAGCTCTTGGTTTTAAACTTCAAGATCATCTTGTAAATTTAGGACAGTGCTGATGCACTCTCACGGTTTCAATCATTTGTGTTTACTTGAAGTTATAAACCATAAGTAGTCTTTTGGTTAATGCTATAACTCGACCTTAATTATGTACACATGGCACTTAACTTTGTGGGACGACTCACAGTTATCCTGCTAAACGGAAGATTGCTTGTGGTTTTTAACTTCAAGCAAATTTTAACGTTTTAAAAACCAAGAGTACGTCAGCACAGTCCTTAAACTACCAGGTGACAAGTTTAAAACCACAAGCTTAACTTAAAGTTGAAGGAATCTTGTGTGAACATGGCTGCTATCAATACACCCGGGGCGCGAGGTGCCCCTTTCTTGGCACTACAATCTGAGAATCAATAGCAAGGTCAATCTACAAAGGGTTCGACTATCGCAAGATCATCCTCGTCTCTGAAGTTGGTTCTGTCCGATTGCTAGCACCACATCGAATAAACTAATGAAAGTATATGTTAACTCATCCTCTCACTTTCTCTCTTTTTATCCACTATTCTCTTTACCACCTCTCGAGCTCCCTCACCAGCAATCTGTATCCATCCGTCCATCTCTCTCTCTCTCTCTCTCTCTCTCCCCCTTTCTCTTTCCTTCTTTCACTTTATTTAGCTTCTTCTCTCTTGTTCTTCTTTCTGTCTATATCTCTTCTAAAAGCCTTTTTAATTCCTGGTACTTAATACATCTCTCCTTTTCTCTGTCATTGTGTTTGCTTCCCCTTCTGGTCCCCCTCTCTATCTCTTTCTCCCTCTCCAACCCTCCCCCCTCTCTCTCTCTCTCTCTTTCTCTCTCTCTCACTCATCTCCATGTCCTTTGTTACTAGTTTGTCTCTTTTCCTTCATCTTTCTTTTGCTCTATTTCTCCATATCCCATCCATTTTTTCCTCCGTCTGCCCCTCCCTCTCGCTCTCTCCCTCTCCCTCTCCATCCCCCTCTTTCTCTCTCCAGAGCTCTCACTCATCTCTATTTCCTCTCTCAGTAGTCTCTCTCCTCCTTCATATTTCTATGTCTCAATTTCCCCATTTTTCATCCATATATCATGCTCGGGTCTTTAAGATTTTTTTCTCTCTCTGCCTGTCTCTCTTTCTCTGCCTGTCTCTTCCTCTTCTCTCCCGCTGTATATATCTTTATCTTTATCTTTATATCTCTGTGTATATTTCCTGCTGCATAATCATATATTAGATACAAATTCAATGGATAATCAAATATACAGATCATGAATGATTTCTAACCGTTCCTTTTGAGCACCATGTTCCCGAGACTAAACAAAAACTACCGATCTCATGAATTCTGATCACATGCAATAACTTCTTCAGTTCACCAATCTCTTCTGAAGAAGTATCTCAACATCAAAACATATTTGTGAACTCATCATCAGACTTAAACCCGTCTTATCAGGATTCATGAATTCTGACACTTGGACCAGACAAGAGAAGCTTGTCTCAAGTATTATTTCCTGCTCCATACTCGTGATTTATATGAGTGTGATTTATGTGAGTGTTCACACTGGAGAACGTTTATACAAAACGTGTATGAAGAAACATAAGTTTGGTTCACACCAGGAACTGTTTCATTTTGTGCTTAGTTTTTTTTTTGTCCCGTGTGAACCTGCTTTGGTGTTTGTGAATTATTACCTGATCCATACTCGTGATTTACATAGCTGTTCACACTGGAGGAAGTTTATACAAAACTTGCATAAAGAAACATGAGTTGGGTTCACATGAGAGACTGTTTCATTTTGTGCTTTGCTTGTATTCTGTATGTGATTTATAATGTCTGTTCACACTGCATGGAGTTTATACAAAACTTGCATAAAGAAACATGAGTTGGGTTCACATGAGAGACTGTTTCATTTTGTGCTTTGCTTGTATTCTGTATGTGATTTATATAGTCTGTTCATACTGCAGGAAGTTTATATAAAACGTGTATAGAGAAACATAAGTTGGGTTTACACAAGATTCTGTTTTGTTAGTACCTTGTTTGTATTCTGTATGTGCTGTCTTTTCATTATCATGATTGTTAGGGGAATCACTGCGTTTTTGCAGGCCGTTGGCTTTTTTAATGCGATTTTATAGCATAATTTTATTATGTATTATATCTTTGTATTACGGTATATGAAATTAATAAATTGAATTAAGTTGTAAACTATGAGCTCATCTTGCAGTCAAGGACCGTGCAGAAGCTCTTGAGGTTACAAAACTGTAAGTTTACTTACAGTTTTAAACCGTGAACGACGTTATGGTTAACTCGATAGCAGGCCACAGAGGGTGCTCACTCAAGGTTATATGTGCTTGCAGTGTAAAACTTTCCACATTGTTGTCTAGTCCCATGTGAACCTGCATTGTTGATAGTGAATCATCGTTTAAGACTTAAACTTAAATTAAAAAACTATGGCGAATTGTTGTCAACATAGCTAAAGTATAAATGAAGAAAAAAGTATGGTGTGGAAAAGTATTTAAAGGAAACTAGTTTGAAAGAGGTTAGTAAAGAGGTTAGTTGCCGTCACGTACCACTCTACATGTAATTCTGTGCATATACTCACGATAACCACTGTCCAATTATATGGTTAGTCACATAAGACGTTCTGATTAGAAGTACAAAAACGTTCTTATTAGAAGTGAACCCTGATTCTTTATCAAGTTTTGGTTTGAAGTGATTGCTCAAATTTCCATTTTGCGAAATATCAGAGTAAAACGTGTAGCTTTACGGTTTTCGTACAGCTAAACAATGAATTTGGCTCGTCCGAACAGGGCTGGGTTCCATCTGCAACATTCCCATAAATCAAAACCCACTTACTGCTTGCAGTCTCATAATTAATACAGAAGCATGCGCCTGTTTATGTCTTGAATGATTGGTTTTTAAAAGGGCCATGTGCACTGATGGCATGTGTCACATTTATTAGAGATTTTTAATACAGGAAATAAAAAGGAATACTGTAAATATTTGGATATAGGTTACTTATAGATATAGAAGGAATCACTGTTGAAGAAAGTAATACTTGAAATTAACTGTCTAAAGATGTGATAGGAATTTCATAAGTTTGGGGTAAAGCAAGAACTCCTTTGTAATGCAGCTTGATTGATATTTGCTTAATTTTGATTCAGAAGGCGGCGGCATTATATAAGCTATTCAGAATTGTTTTCATCTTGTTATTTGTAAGTCCAAGAAATCTAACATTTTTTCTGGGGGGGGGGGGGGGTGTTGAGACCTGCCAATGCTCTACACAAGGCTTTAACATGTTAAAAACATTTGCCATTAAGACGTAACATTGGTCATGTTAAAATCTTATTTACTTTAGTGATTTAGAGATCTTGTGTTCCTTTTATGGCAATGCACTCATGTCACACCCTCCCCCTCCCCTTGGGGGTGAGTTCCATCGTGCCGCTCCTGACCACGCCACGCCTTCAATGCTTCTGAGGTGTAACATCCCCATGTGGATACCCCCACTTGGTGTTATACTACACCACACTTCCCTTGGTGATGCAGCCGACCATCTTTTGATGATGATGATAAAAATAATTTTGTTTACCCAAGGAATTCTCATCAGCATCAGGGTATTTCTTTCTGAGAGCCCTACAATTAGTAATACTCTAGCAATTATCAGGTACCCATGAACACCTGGATGAAGAGTGGCAAATGAGGCTGTATTGTCTTGCCAAAGGATGTTAGTGTCAAGCTGGGATTTGAACCCTCAAACCAAGAATTGAGAGTCAAGTGATTGAACCACTACACCACATCACCATCACTTATACCATTCCACCTCCTCTTACACCATGCCACCTCCACTTCTCCCCATCAAATACTATGTACACCCCCATGGAAATGTACCCTTTCCACTCCTTATCTTAGTCCTCTTAGCAGAACTACTTATTTACACCAACTTCCTATCTACCCCTGATTACAGAATGTCTTTGATCATGTCCTGTTGGTGCGTCCCTTCGGAGCCAGAAGGGCTTTAACTCTGTGTTAATATACATGAGTTAATGTGTATGAGTTAATGTGTATGAGTTAATGTGTATGAGTTAATGTGTATGAGTTAATGTGTATGAGTTAATGTGTATGAGTTAATGTGTATGAGTTAATGTGTATGAGTTAATGTGTATGAGTTAATGTGTATGAGTTAATGTGTATGAGTTAATGTGTATGAGTTAATGTGTATGAGTTAATGCCCTTCTGGTTCCGAACAGACGAGATATTCAGCCACGTTATCTTGGTATTGGTATATTGCCTTCTAAACAAATACAATCTCTATATCTTGTCCTTTGTATATATCATACCCCCTACCAAAACATATCATGTATCGCCGAACTGATTGTATACCACTTTCCCTTCCACCCGAGCAAAATGCTGCCCCCCCCCCTTTATCACATTCTTCCCACAGCCCTCATGTCTGGCGGTAAACCAAAGCTTCAAAGCTGAGCGATACTATCTTCCTATCTCATGCTGATAACAGACTGTCTGTGATATCGATAATATAGGTTTACTGGTACCCTCCCATACTACTACATCTACTTGCTGTATCACTATTCCACTATCCATCCACATTAGAACTGCCTTGGCTTGGTCTCTTACCTCTGGTAGCATACACCCCTTCATAGCATATGACATGTACTCTTTCTACCACTGGTATACCATGTACCCCCCCTTCCTCCCCAAAACTTAGTTTTACCATTTTCCAATTGCTGATGACATATTGTCTGGGATGTTGCTCTGGTGGGTATATAGATTATAGATGTACCTTCCCAAACTACATCTACTTGCAATCATTATTCCACTATCTATCCACATTAGAACAGTTTTGATCCCTCAACTTGGGGATGGACCCCTCTCACCCCCTATTGGCAGTTCCTCTTGGCCCCAAATTTGTAACCCATCTTGCTTACTGTACCCCTAACTACAGTCTTCCTCCTGTCTTTGTTGTATCAAACCTCTGCCAAGAATCTGTCTAAGCTCAGCTTGATTTTGGTATACCACCTTACTACTCCATACATCCCTCCCCCCTGGGTTCGTACCCTGTTACACCTCATCACATTTCCTCATGCTTTTTTGTTGTTGCTCCCTTGCTCTCTGTATCCCCTTCTGATGTTGTACTCCTTCCTACACCCCATCTCAGCTCCCCTTGGTTTACCACCATGCCACACTGCACTCCCCCCCCCCCCCCTGGGCATCACCCCCTCCTACACTCTATCACAACTCCTTTCACTCTTGGTATAACCCCCTGCTTCTCTGCACCCCTACCCCTGGGGTATTGCCCTACCCCCTCCATCAAAACCCTATTTCAATGCCTCTCACTCTTTGTATACCCCCTGCTACTCTGCACCCCTCCCCCTGGGGTATTGCCCTACCATCCATCCACACCCTATCACAAGTCCCCTCGCTCCTGCTATAGCACCCTCCTAACCACATCGTGTGAATGCACTAACATCACACCCATACCACGTCACCTTGCACATTTCTCATTAAGGTTCTAGACCACACAGCATCTGCTCTTTTATTTTTAAAGGTAGACCCAACTTGTAAATCTATTTGATAGACATTCAATTTGCATTTTATTACGGTTCAAAATCAAACAAATCTTCAGTATTTACTTGTCATAAACTTTATTAATCAGCCTCAATTTCTATTTAAAATATGAATATTCCTCATTTAACAATGATCACAAAAATTATAATAATGACGAATCTATTCTATTTGTATCATCAATTTGTTTGCAAGTTTGGAATATGTAATAAGTTGTGATCTATTTTACTGTGTATTATTTGTACTTGTCTATATCTAAGTTTTGTTGAAATGCTTTTTAAAACTGAGCTTGTGAAACTTGCAATGTAATTTAGCTCTCGGGCTACCATTTTGCAGTTGTTCTAATACAACCATTCTACTACTTCTTCACATTCTATTATACAAACAGTTTATTATCATCATAGGAAACAGACAAATACATTATTTATTTCAGAATACACAATTGGAGCTCTTGCAATGAGTAGCTTTTGAAGATGTATCAACTAAATTTAAAGGGCACTAGGGCAGATTGACTAAACCATTGAGTTAAAGGTATGTTGATAATTTGACGAATCATTAGGGACATATTTGGGACATTAACTCATAAGCTGCCAAATCGTTGGGTGTACATGTCTGTGTAACATGGCTCTGTACATGGATTTTTGCTCAAAATATTGCCAATTGACAAGTGAATTCTTCGAAAAAGTTCATCTGACACTAGGAAATGCATTGTAGTCATGCTCTGAAGATGTGGGGACTTTTTTTTCATCACACCTGGGCCCTGTAACATAAACATCAGTATAGAATCGATCAGAAAAATCTAGTTTTATCTCCAATCTTGCTGGAATTATTTGTATCTTATCATGCGATTCATCATAAGTTACTGTTTAAAGCAAAATTATGGTTATTTGAAGGAGAGATGATTAATATCAAGAAGATACAATTAGATTAGGGGATTTTCAATTGATTGTAGCTGTTTATAGTAAAAAAGGAGAGGCAATTAAATTAGGGGAGATAAAAATGATTCTAACTTTTCATGAAACAAAGCCTTTTAATCGACTAAACAAGCAAACACAAAATATAAAGAATCTTCAGAAAAGCTCATTTTTCCACTAAAAATACAAAATAGGCTATTGTGAAGGAAAAAGGGTATTTTTTTTACCCTGCAATTCTGTGACACTTCTTTTAATGCAACCTACATGTAGCCTCCTACGGACCGGGGCATTGTTTTGATGTTATTTTCGGTCGGCATGCACACACCTGGCAAAATATACATCACTCCAATTGATATGGGCTTCAGAAAGATAGTGGATATGTTTATGTCATGTTCATGCAGGCACTTAAAAGCATTAGGCTAATCGTGAGTGATATAGCTGCCGGGTATTAGGGGTTTGTAAGATTGTCTGCTGCGAGTTCTACAGCACATGTACACAGTGCTCTGGTGACATTTGTTGTGTGCAGTCGCACCCTGAAGTAACTGAATTTCTACCTTCAGCTGTGGAGTAAACTCTTTAGAGCATAGAAGTGTTGTAGTCACGTTGTTTAAGCACTTGACTTGAAACTCAAAGGTCGTGGTTCAATCCCAGACGCGGCACTAAAGTCCTTTGGTGAGGCATTATTCTAAATTTGCCACTCAATACCCAAGAGAGGAATTGGGACCCGGTAGGATGACGAAAGCATCTGTCATCTCTCACGATGACCATATGGTAAGAATACTACCCAGGGGGTGGAGATGGTGCACATTGTGCATGGATGAATATAGAAAATGTTGGATTCCAGATTGATAATACACTGCACAGGTATTTTTACAAAGAAATAGGCTAAGCGGTAATTTTCTGTGTGTATTTGAGTCTAAATTGTAGCTCATTATCATAGTTCTGATAATAGAATTGCATTTGAGAGAAACTGGTTGAAATTGTTTGCCATGCTGTAATTTATCACAAAGTGGTATATCTGCTGGTCAAGAAAATCAGTGAGCATTTGGTTTGTTTGAATAAGAAAACGTGTAAACACAAACATGCTTGAAATCTCATTTAGTGAAAAAAAATTAGGTCATAATAAACTTGCCTTATATTTCCTTTTTTTTTCTTTGCTCATTATTCAACTATCACACAGTTGTTATCAGATTCATGTGCCGGATAATAATAAACCTGAACATTTATTTATTGTAAGTGTCATTTCATTCTGTTAGAATGAAATCACCAGAACTTGAGATTACCATTGATAATTCATACCAAAATTCTGAGTGTATAATCATGCAGGGCATTAAGCATCTCGTATTACACAGAAGTACATAGAACAACTTCACTGACAGGTAAATCACATGTCAGTCATCTGTGAGTGGAGTTCTGCATCCTGCCTCAATGTACACTCCTCAGGCTATGCCCACTTCACTCATGTCAATGACATCTTGAGTAGATGTGGAGTGATTATGCTCAAGGATTAGCCACTCCAGAGTGCCCAAGAGAGCAAGGAAACACACACTTTTATGTAACCTCTTTAAGGGGTTGAAAGGGTTGTTTTGATTAACAAATCAGTTAGGAAACATAATGCTGATCAATGATGATTGACCTAGAGTGATTTTTGATCTTGTTTTTCAGTCACATTTGTGTATAAGGTTATTTATTACATATGTGTGTTGTCATATGCTGAATAAGGCATTTTCACATATTCTATCGTCAATTTAAACATTAGAATACATCATACGGGTAAGTAATTTCAGTCTAATTAGAAATTTACAGTTTCATCATTTCCCTGATGGTACAAATGTATATATGTAAACAAAATATTGATAAAGGTCTCTTTTTGGCCTGCTTTAATTTAATTGAAATGATTTATGTAGTTTTTGCAGTGGACAGTGCTTAATAATTTACTTTTTAGGTAGGTGGGATAGAATTCAAATTTGAGAATAAGTTGAAAAATTAATCTAACAATTACAATGTATTTTAGCTTTGTGATTGTAAAACCAGAAATATTGTAATTATAAAACAGGAACTGTATTATAATAGCATAACAGTTTGAACTTCCTTATCATTCTAAATAGAATACATATTTAACTTTGACAACATTTTCTTTTTGGAATTGAATGCAATATATTAGATGTCAATTTAAAACACACATTTTTCTTCAAGTGTCACTAATGTTGAATTTATGAGTACGGCTGAATATTTCAGCCGAGCGGCCGGAGAGAGAAGATTTTGCGCTCGCAGAGGTATCCCGACGCTGAATCAACAATCGACCAAGCACAGACCACCAGTAGCCCGTCAAAAAAAAAGAAGAAGAAGATTAGCCCCCCCCCCCCCCCCCCCCCCCCCTCTGTGAAGGCACCTGAAACTTTAATGAAGGTTTGGGAGACAGACTCTGTCAGTTTTATGTTGAATCGTCTTTTAATCGTGGTTCAACAGATTTTGTATCTTCTGCTCTGCGAGTCACATGATTAGGAGTATCACCTGCTCCTGTTGTGCTCTGGTAATAGTCTCGTCTCAGACTGGATGAATATTCATTGAATGGGATGTGGCCCTTTAATCCGATATATTGTTTGGAATGCTGTTTATCCCTGTTTTTGTCCAAACATGATTACCATTAATGCAGAGAAATTTTAAATATACTGATTAATTGGTTTTGAAGGAAAAAGGAAGCAAATAGTAGAACTGTGCAAAAATAAAAACAACACACACAACAAAAATTGGCTTTGATACAGGTTGAGTACTGATTTGAAATGGATATCGGAAGGTTCAGGCAATAGAATTGTCTAATTTTTTTTTTTTTTTTTTTTTTAAGGCGTCACCTAAACGCATAAGGGAAGGGGGAAAATTACCCACAAGTTTATCTTATTGGGAACAATTCGTCACCTTGGATGTTTGTTTTTATTTTTTATCTTGATACCCCACCCACTTTGGATTTTTTTCTTCCCCCCCCCCCCCAAAGTACCTTTAATTTAAATGTTATTTGGTCAGACACAGTCTGTAGTAAATACAAAATGAAACATTTTGTGGAGGTGGGTAGGGGGAATTATCCTGTGGTTTTATTTGATGATTATGCCATACACGTATGGTATGCATGAGAGTATCTATCTTTATTATGATTGTTTTATTGCTTTATTGTACTTTACAATTAATTCAGAGACAAGGATGCATATAGACGCAGGATTCACATAACTGTGGTAGACCTGCTGAGTTTAAAGAGAAGGTTGAGTTCTGGGAAGAGGTGAAAAATAATTTTTGAGCGCTATCATTGTATTATGCAAGCGTGGAAGAACATCAAATAAAAAATGTTCCCTGAAAAGCATGGCTCTTCAAATGTCTTAATAATCTAAATATAGCATGTAACATGAAAATCGGTACAGATTTTTATGCCACATGTTCTTGTAGTCCCATATACATCTTTCTATGTACAGTGCTTGTAACTTTACCAAGACTGGGCCAAATTTCCTATCATTTTGATGATTCCAGAACCTTGCAGTATACACACCAACTTATATGCTAGATGATCAACCTTTTCTGAACGATTCCACAACATTTCATTCACAATGCAATCGCATGACCAGGACTCAACTGTATCTTTAAGTATAAGTTGAGCCTGAAAGAAGCCTACTACACTCCAGGGTAGAAGTCTATTGCCTCAGATAATGAGTCTATGATTATTTCAGATAAAGGTTGAATATTTCAAACCCACTCTCTCTCTCAGGGAAAGAAAGCGCATGGTAAATGCATCTAAAAGATGCTTGCTGCTTCTGAGCTAGTACCGCTGCTCCCACCGTCTCAAATGAAATTATGAATATTTTAGGTGTTTGATATTCAACCAGGATCATCTTCTTTCATCCAATTTGAAATATCCTACATATATTAATGTGGTGTCTGTTTTAGCACACTGCTTATATATCAGGAAATCATTCGTTCATTCATTTGTTTGTTCATTCATTCATTTTTTCATTCATTTAAACTTTTTGCTGAACATACAGCACATGGTATACATTTCATTCATGAATATTGGTGAGTCTATAATATGTATTTGGTATCTGTTTTAGCACACTGCTTGTATATCAGGAAATCATTCGTTCATTCATTTATACTTTTTGATGAACATACTGTACATGTACAAGCTATACATTTCACCATAAATAATGGTCATTCTCTCCTCTACAATATGTATGTGGTGTCTGTTATAGCACACTGCTTTATATATCAGGAAATCATTTGTTCGTTCATTCATTCATTCATTCATTCATTCATTCATTCCTTCATACTTTTTGCTGAACATTGCTTCTATGAATATTGGTTATTCTCTCCTTTACAATATGTACATATGTGGTGTCTGTTATAGCACACTGCTTATATATCAGCATTCATTCATTCATTCATTTATACTTTTTGCTGAAACATACAAGCTATACATTTCATCTATGAATATTGATCATTCTACAATACATGTCTCTGTTGTAGCACACCACATATCGTCCCTATTTTCACGAAGTGACGGTAGTGAATAAAAATCGCATTCACTTTGCATTAGGATTTTCCTCACTACCATCACTTCGTGAAAATAGGGACGATATGTTAGGAATTCATTCTTTTATTCATCCATTCATTTATACTTTTTGCTGAACATACAAGCTATACATTACATCTATGAATAATGGTTGTTGTCTCCTCTGCAATATGGATGTCACGTGGCGTCTGCTTTAGCACACTGCATTTATGTCAGGAAATCATTTAGTCATTCATCCATCCATTCATTTAATTATTCACTTCTTTGTTCATTCACTCATTCATTTATTTATTCCTTCCTACATTCATTCATGTTTTCTTAAAATCCATGATTCTCTGCATGCAGTGACGCCAAACAGCACATGATCTACATTCAACAAAATATTTAATAAACATTACATGAACATATCATATGCATAATGCCAAGTGATTTTGCAAGTTTTGATCAGTTCACATGTGGTTTAAATTATTAGTCAACACTGTAATATGACAGCAGCGGTGAATAAACTTGAAAACAGAAGCCAGAAGGGTGCTAACTCATTTACTAAAACACAGATTTAGCGCCCTTCTGGCTTTGAAAAAACTATATATGTCTTGTTTTCGATTTAGGATAACCATAATTCAAACAAAGATCAATAGTAATATCTTTAAAAAATATATTCTTGTGTTTAGATTAAAGTAACCTGTGAATAAGTCTTGGAAAGTGATTTTTAGTAATACCTCAAATCTCTCTGACTCATCGCTAGAGTGTTATATGGAGTCTAGGGACCTCAGCAACAAACACATGCTTGTGTTCTCCAGCGATCTGATGAGAATAGCATGTTGCTCAAAATCTGGAAAAGTTTGTCACCAAATTTCCGAGCATGCTTCTTTCAAATTTGGTTGGTTGGGAGACGACGGCGATGACAAATTTGATCTGGGAGTCGAAGAAAAATCTGGTAAAGTTTGTCACCAAATTTTCGAGCACGCTTCTTTCGAATCTGATCGGGAGAAGTTGCGATGACAGGTTTGGTCTGGGATTGGAATTCTTTGTTTGTGAGAGCGAGAGGATCAGTTAGCTTTTGATTCATGTTGTTGATTATAGGCAATGATGGGAAAAGATGGATTTCCCTGTGTTTCCCACATACTGCTGATTATGTTGGGACAGGAAAGGCCAGAGTGAACAATACCAAGTCTGTGCTTTCAATTTACTCCAAATTATGCTGGCAAATTTTAGGCGGGACCTGTTTTGGTGATGATTTTTGCAGAGAGTGGGAATATAACTGGTGGTTGATTCGCGTATTGCCTTTGTTGATGGACTGATCGAGGATCAAGATGGAAAAGGGATTTAATATGTTTTGAATGAAATACATGTAGATATGAATGAACTTTTGTTTGTACTATAAGGCCCATTCAGACTAATTGAAATTTATACAAAATTTGTATAAAGAAACGTTGTATAAAGAAACGTTGTATAAAGAAATATGCATTAAGAACCATCATGTAGCGTAAGGGGCATATACAGATTAGGTATGCATGTTATATAAAGAAACATTGTATAAAGATACATTGAAACGTTGAATAAAGAAATGTGTTCAAAGAAATGGTTTTTAAAAGGTCAATTGAATTGACAGTGGCCAATCATTAGTATACGCTCACTAGAAACCCTGCCCTGTTTATACGATTACCATACAAAACTATGTTTAGACAAGAGCAGAACCCTAATTCTTTATCGGTTTGCATTTTAAACGATGCTGAAAAAGGTGTTTCGTTATATACAACATTATGTTATTAAGACATTTCTTCATACAATGTTCAGACAAGTAAAAAAGGGTCATTACTTCCCCTAGCTATACGATTCTTATGTAGCTACCGGTATACAAAAAAAATATTGGTAGTCTGAACACACTGTTACTCTGCAGTGTATTGCGCATCAAGTGCCTTTTGAAGGACTGGAACCGTTAACAACTAATCTGTGACCAGGGTAAAAAAAAAAAAACTAATGAAGAAAAATCATGTACCCAGATGTAATTAGAAATAATGGCTCAAATGAAATAGTTTCATTTCTGTTTTTTTTCAATGGATAAAAGTTGGTTGAACTCAGACTTATCAGGTGGAGTAGAAAACTTGAATGTCATTATATCCAGATTACAAACGGTCTTTATTGATCTTTCTTCTGCACACAAGACAAGTCACAAGTAAGATAAAGACTTGTGTTTCATGAAGTGTATTTAATGTGCACATAACCTTCTTTCATTTTTAAGGCCATGTGCATGTAGGCAAAATATAATTGCAGACATTTACATAATGTATATGTCCTGCAGTGAGTTATACATGTGTTATGAGTTGAATGCCCCATTGACACTTAATTGTTGCCTTTGTATAAAGTTAATTAAGAGCCAATTGCCCGGAATGAGCACAAAGGAATATGAAGGATGTAAAATGTGGAAAGGCGTATAAATTACCACATGAAAGATTTATTATTTTCGCTTTAATATGAAAATTTTAACTACACGATTACAAGAATATGAATCAGTTTAAGGTTGAATTGATGTGAATTTTTTAATTTGTTCAAAGAATGAGTCCTTTTGATTAATGATAAACAGGTAGGCCTACTGTAGTTGCAAAAAGAAAGGGGTAGAGAGAGAGAGAGAGAGAGAGAGAAAGAGAGAGAGAGATCGAGTCGAGGAGAGGAGAGGAGAGGAGAGGAGAGGAGAGGAGAGAGAGAGAGAGGAGGAAGAGAGAGGGGGGGGGGGGGGGGGGGGAGAGGAGAGAGAAGGGGGGGGGGGTATGGAAACATCATAAATAGTGTAAGAGCAATTTCATTTCAATATCAAGGAATTTAAAACTTTCTAGATATATGTACTCTATTGCCCATAAAGTTGGAATCCTTTTTTTTCCCATCTCTATTCATAATGTTGATGAAATGATTGTGACAATATAGTTTATTCTTGATGATAGATAAAGTTGATATTTTCTCAGAACTGTATTACTCAATGAAGTTCTGAGAAGATATAAACTTATATCGCTTAGAGACATTTGTATTATAAGCACTATATAAAAGCTAAATATTAAATATTATTAAACTCAATAAAGTTCTGAGAAGATATAAACTTTATCTATCAAGAATAAACGGTATTGTCGCAATCATTCCATGAAAAGAGGTAAGAAAAAGTTTTTCCAGTTTATGGGCAAAAGTATACATGCCCATATCTATTAGTGTCCCTTTTTAAGTACTAAAAGTTAATCCGACCCTTACATTTGTCAATCACTCATTCAGTGAAACAAATATGATGGTAGTCGTAATTCACATCTGTGTTTGCTTCTAAAGCAATTAACGTGAATAACTTTTAGTACTTAAAGAGGGCCTCGATCTATCCACCTTTCCTTCTTACTCTTTCTTACAGTGCATAGAGACAAATTGTGATATGCCCTATATAAGTGCGGTATATTATTATTAGTATTAAAGCAGTCAAGGAGTTAATGGGCAAGCTAATAGTATATTGGTGAAATAAAGGAAATCACTTTTCAAGACACCTCTGTCTAGGCAAGTTTAAGGTATTTGTTAATTTCTTAATAATTAATGTTAATAATTAGATCAATTTATACAGCGCAGCTACTATATAGATATGCTCTACTGTGCTGTGGTGAAAACAAAACTCCTATTAAACAGTGCTACTTTATAAATACACAATAAAACAAAAACTATTCAAAAGCTCCTGAAAAGAATTGCGTCTTAATTAAACAAAGTTTTGAATACAGCAACAGATCAGGGGCCCGTTTCATGAAACATTTTATCTATAACGAATGCTAAATTGCTATGATAAATTTGCTCTCAGCCAATCAGATGCCTTGATTTCAGTAGTTTATAACAGTAGCTTGTAAGATATCAAGTTTTATGAAACAGGGCCATGCTAGGCTTAATCAGGAAATAGATCACTTTGAAGGGCAGTACGAAAAAGCTAAATACAAGAGCATGAAATAACTAATCATGCATAAAATATATATACAGATACACATGGCAATCAGAATCATTACGCAATTCACTATTTCAACTAAGCTGAACCCTTTCACCCCGGTATCATGGCCGACAAATACGAAGGCACCCAGCAGCCTCTATAAAACCAAAGAGAAGGAAAATAATCTCCAAACTTGGTGGGAAGGTCGAGAGTAGGAGTTTGGCTGTAAGCCTACACCGGCCCATACCTTATTGGTTGTATCGGGTTCTAGCAGTGCAATTGCATAATTCGATCAGTCCAGACAGACAAGTATTTTGCGCATCCTACCATTTTTTCCCCTCCCATCCCATCCTCCCACATACGATAGTCCAGGAGCGGTGCGTTCACACGATTTGATTGCAAGCATGTGTATGAACGGAGTCTTTATATTTGAAGGGTAATGTATGATGGAAAGAAATACTTGATATTCTAATGACAGAATGGGTAGAAAAGAGGAGGTTGTGGGATTAAAGTACATTTGTTGCAATTAAGAGAAACTTGTAAAGCTTTGCAAGATTTCTCTGAACCTCAAATGAACTTTTTAAATGGATGTTTATTTTAAGAAATAGGTAGCCTCAAGTATAGTTTTTATATTTTTCTCTTTTCTTTAGCGAACCCCGGGTAGCGAACAAGATAGCAACTACTTTAGAAAAAATCACAACCTAACGCAATTTCAATAGCCTTGTGCATCACCTATTGAAATATATGTGAACATGAGAATGATGTATTACATAATCATACTTTCTTTGTTGTCTTACACAAATGTATTGAAACTGCCCTTGAGTTGAGTTTCCTAAAAAAGTTGTGATTGTGTAAGAGCTCTTTTTGAGTTTTTCTGAGCGAAATCTCTCTTATTTATTTCCTCTGAATTATTTTCGGTGATTATAAGAATTTCATGATCTGCAATTCATGACAGTTACTAGCTTCCTTCCAAAACAGTTTTGACAATTTCACATTTTGGATTTCATGGAACGCTGAATACTTCATATCATGTTTGACTTAGTTTCTATCAAGAACATGATTTTATTAAGAGTTTTCCTCAAGAATTTGTATCAAATTAGTGCCTAAATAAATATATCAATGATATACTATTGAATGACATCAGATCAATTATCCCGAAGCGAAAGTGCTAACGCCCCTCAATCCAACAAAAAAAGGCCAACCATATTTCTCCGAGCCAGTAATCTCAGGGCAGTAAAGTGAGAGGCCGATGAGCACCCGAGGAATCACAAATCGTAAATATTTGAGGGCAGGGTAACCGAGCACCAAATGAGCTTGTACCGGCGGTATCAAGTTCGCCGGTAATAGGGCACCTTCAGGAGGGTACCGACGACCTAAGTGATTGCGCCTCTTTATAAGGATCCAGCACCCTTCTTGATCCCACGGGGGTGACTGGAATTGACATTTGAGCGAGGAAATTATTTTTAGGATTGATATTTATTGGGGGTATCGATTTACAAAGTTGTCATGGAAAGGTGGGGGGTTAAGAGGAGGGAATGCCCCTATACAAATTTCAGTATGCTTACACGCGAGCTCGTCAGCGTGCTCGCCAACGAGTTCGTTGACGAGCAAGCAGACGAACTCGCCAGCGAGCTCGTTTCGTTCCAAATATGCAAATTAGCTACGAGCTCGTTGGCGTGCTCGTTGGCGAGCTCGTTGGCATGCTCCAAATATACACGCTCGTCACTGGCCGATTAGCTCGTTGGCGAGCTCGTTGGTGTGCTCGTCAACGAGTTCGTCGGCGAGTTCGTGAACGAGTTCGTCGACAAGCTCGTCGGCGAGTTCGTCGACAATCTCGTGGAATGGCTGCAAGCTTAATGTAAACTGATTGATACTTCATAATCGATATTGGCAATATCGATATTACCAATTAGGTAATACCAATATATATCGATATTACCAATTAGGTATATTCTATTCTCAATTGTATTAACTCCATCACATAGATCATTTGAAGTGTATTCAAGAATAACATTTAAAGTGACTCAGGCTCGTACACATATATATATACTAAATATGTATATTGTTTCTTGGTTAGTAATCATATAATCAATATCAATCTATCAATCTATTGCTAAAACGTGAATGTAATTGTAAAATGATCAGGCAAAATAATCTATTGGTTAATAATGGCAAAAGGAAAATAGAAATCACAAAAATGATGTGCGTTGTCTTAATTTGCTTAACAAATCATGATAAATGTATTTTTCTGTCACACGTGTAAAGTAATAATGAATATTCATGAGATGATTGGTTTCAATTGGCCCCATTAGACTTTAAAAGGTTTTCAATTGGTTTCAATTGGACCAATTGAAGTCCAACTTCAGGCCAATTTGGGTCCCATTAAAGTATAATGGGGCATAGGCCAATGGGGCCAATGGGCCCAATTGGTCCAATAGGGACAATCTGGACCAATTGAAACCATCTGAAGTCCTATTAAATTCCCATTGAAACCTGTTAAAACCTATTGAGACCAATTGAAATCAATTGAAAATTAAATTGGTGTTCAATTAGTTTCAATTGGATTTTCGTCTTGGGTACCTAGTTACAACAAAAAAGTGACTTAGTGGGGCTGAAGATAAGATCACATATCGCACAACAAAAAAGTTTGAAACAGTCCGTTAATTCCTCAGCCTCCTCTTATGTAATAAATTCCTCTTATGGTACCAGTTGAACTTGAAACAAATTGTTTGGTTTGACAGAAGCTAAAAAGACAATTAACAGTGCTAATTAACACAGGACTTTAAAAGGTCATGGGCTCAGCCTGCAACCTCATATGAAACTGCATGTCCTACAAAATGGCCGCCTATAGCCTTGCTTCAGACTGTATAATTTCCCACTTTTCTGTGGCAGACCTGCCGCAGACTGTTCCTGTGGCATACTGGTATGCGGCAAGTGTGGAGCAAACTTTCGCCCTGCCGCAGATCTGCCGCAGACTGTTCCTGTGGCGTACTAGCTGGTATGTGGCAAGTCTGGAGCAAAGTTTCGCCCTGCCGCAGACCGTTCCTGTGGCATACTAGTATGCGGCAAGTCTGGAGCAAAGTTTCATCCTACCGCAGATCTGCCGCAGACTGTTCCTGTGGCATACTGGTACGCGGCAAGTCTGCAGCAAAATTTCTTTCTGCCGCATACTTCGGCATACTCTTTGCCGCAGACTAAAAGTCTGCCGCAGATCTGCGGCAGGTCTGCGGCATACTTTTCACTTTCCTATGGGGAGTTTACCCCCGAGCTCGCCACGAGCTCCCCAGTTTAACCCGAGCTCGCCATGAACCCCCCCTTTTACCCACGAGCTCGCCACGAGCTCCCCGTTTTACCCACGAGCTCGCCACGAGCTCTCCCTTTTACCAACAAGCTCGTCACGAGCTCCCCAGTTTATACCCGAGCTCGCCACGAGCTCCACCTTTTACCCACGAGCTCGCCACGAGCTCCCCCTTTTACCAACGAGCTCGTCACCAGCTCCCCCTTTACCCCTGAGCTCGCCCACGAGCTCCCCAGTTTACCCGCGAGTTCGCCACGAGCTCGTGACGAACTCGCGCACGAGCTCGCCAACATTTAGTAAGATCGTTACTAGTGTCCTGGAAGCGTGTTACGAGCTTAAAGCCTAAAAAACGATCTTATTAAGCTTACCACGAGCATAATACGAGTTCGCGACGAACTTAAATTTGTATAGGGGTGTGCAGGAGTTTTAATTTGATTAAATGAATTCAGTGATTAATTTGAGCATACCAGTAGTATAAGGGTGTCTATGGAGTCATAACTTTATTATTTGTTTTATGAATTATGAATTATGATATGAAATATGAAATATGTAAATCCATAACGTGTATGAAGTATAGATATGAATATGGATCCATGAATATGCATAACTTATGAATAAATTAAGGTTAAAGATATGTATGACGTCACACCAACGACGTCATGACCATGACGTCATGGAGATGACGTCATGTTCTATAACCAACCATGACGTCATAGTATTGCGACAGGATTGCGAAATGGGGAGGGTCGGCAGGCCTGGACATGCAGGAACGTGACGGGTCAGGAAAAGGAGTAAAAACAAAAGGGGGAAAATAGAGGGAAAAGCTATAAAATGGGGAGAAGAAATGCCCTTTTCATCAAACCAGCTAAGGCATCCACAACTACGAAGAGAAAATTACATCGAGGGTAGACGAATTACAACATGTGTATTACACCTGGACAAAAGCTAGACGATAGCGAATGGTGCCACGAATTCCAGAAACAGGTGGAGAAGGCGGACTTGCTCATGGTGATCGAATATCTCACGATCATCGAGGTTTTCAAAGACATGGCCAAACATCCCAGCAGTTGGATAGAAGAGATGGTGAAGGACAACCCTCAAGTCAAAGTCCACCATGCACTACAATACCTGGACCCTCAGAAGGTGGCAAAGTTTTACCCCCATGTGGCGAGAGTGATGTGGTTAAAACCAGAGCTGATGGACCCCGTCCTTTTCACAGAGTACCTCAAATTTCTTCTGAAGGGCGACACAGAGAAGGAGTTGAAAGAAAGGAGGGAAAGAATAGCTCTTCACATAGAGGGAGTGGACTCGGCTGTGCGTACAGTGTACCGTGCCATGGGGGAGAAGACGGGGCTACCGGAGTCAACTTACGTATAGAGGGAGCAGGGAGACAACTGTTGTCCACGATCATTCAAGCTACGAGCGCAATGCCCTGCTCGGAAACCGATCTTTCAAAACTGAGGGTCCTGTGTCAACGCATTATGACGAGGGAAGATTTTCAACGACTGGCTAAGATTAAACTTTACCCCGATGACGATTTCAATGCGTTTGCACAAATTATTCTTTCGAATTGCATCGAGGATAAATCGCACGCCAAAATAAGGAAACGGGCCGCCGTGGCTGTATGCTATTTCCTTAACATACATGACGCCATAGCCGAAGAGAGTAAACAAGAACTGTTGAACGCTTTCATCAAAGAACTTTGTAAATACGACGTGCCCTGGGTTTTGAAATCCACAAAACCGTGTAAATACCACTCACTATTTCCTACAGTCGTGTGTATATGCATTCTAATTGGTTTTTTAAAATCCCATCGTGTGATCTGATTATCATCGTCAAATTATTATTATTATTATTATTAGTGTTACTATTAGTACTAGTATTATCATCGACTGTTTCAAAAGATTTTTCATCAATAAACATAATAATTTAATTATATACAGCACAAACATGCGTCTAAATTGTTATGATGTGTCAGTGATTGTCTTTAAAATAAAGAGTGTGAACCGATGAAAGTCCAGTGATAGTCGAGGTATTGAAAGAGAGAAGACAGAAAGTATGACTTGTTTAGAGGATACCTTACGTAAAATTTATTACGACCCTTCCAACGAGGGTAGTTTTGGCGGTGGTGTGAAATTGTGGAGGTCCTTGAAAAAGAACGGCTTTGAGAAAGTACCCTATGAAACGGTGAAAAAATGGTTAGAAAAACAAGACACTTATACGTTACATGCTCCAGTGAGAAAAAAGTTTGCACGAAATAGAGTGGTGGTGAGAGGAATCGATGACAATTGGGAGGGTGATCTCCTCGATGTCCAGAATTTGAAGAAGTATAACAAAGGGTACCGTTATTTGCTAGTGTGTATTGACGTACTGTCTAAGTATGCGTGGGCCATTCCTCTCAAAAACAAGACTGGTAAAACTATAACGGAAGCTTTCAAGCAAATAACGAGCGAAGGACGGGTTCCCGTTATGTTGCATACGGACAAAGGAACTGAATTTCTGAACTCTGAATTTCAAAAGTACCTTAAAACCGAGGACATATATTTTTTTACCACGGAGAATGAGGTCAAGGGTTCGGTTGTGGAAAGGATGAACAGGACTATTAGGGAAAGGCTCTGGCGCTACTTTACTTTCACAGATTCTTACAAATACATTGATGTTATAGACAAATTAATGAAAAGCTACAACGATACCTTTCATACCAGTATTCGTATGAAGCCCAATGAAGTAAACATTGAGAATCAAAAACAAGTCTTAGATGTTTTGTACGGAAAACAAAGACCCAAGCGTTGCGGTTCAAGAGCCAGTCAAATATTCAAATTTAAAGTAGGCGAGCAGGTCCGTATTAGCAAGAGTAAATTGCGGTTTGATAAGGGTTACAAAGCAAATTGGTCGGATGAAATATTTACCATCAACGCTAGAATAGCAAGACCTATTGTCGTGTATAGGATTAAGGATTACAACGGTAAAGTAATAAGGGGGACCTTCTACGAACGGGAGCTGCAAAGAGTGTCAAAGTCACGGGACGAATTATATACGGTGGAGAAGGTGTTAAAAACGCGCAAGAAAAAGGGGAAAAGGGAGTATCTCGTACGGTGGAAAGGTTATGGGAGTGATTTCGATAGTTGGGTAGGCCGTCTTCAAAACCGTTAAAAATAGCTCATTCCTAGTACAGCTATCATTTTGATCTGTGAGGAGGAAAGGAAAGGTTATACATTATGGGTTCACAGTTTTACGTCACATTACCAAGTAATAGTTCCCTGAGTTATTTTCCAGAAAACAAGACATGTCACTATACCACAAAATTGCACCGACCTCTCACGTTGAGCGAAGATTATGAAGTTGGCCTGGCCGAAATTCAATTTCAGAATACATGGTATAATTTGAGAGATGAGCAAAACTGGATAAAGATTTACACCCCCGAAGGGACGTCAGACGTACCCGATCTTTGTTTGACGCATTTGTTAAAAGTGCCCACCGGATTCTACAGTTCAGGGGATGAGTTATGTGAAACCATCAATACCATCCTACCAGAGGTTATCCGTGCTAAGACTGGATTCTTTTACAAAAAAAGATCACGGCGATGTTACGTAGAAATAAGAGAACGGTTGGAAATTGTCATATCTTGCTATCTAGCAAGACTATTGGGATTCGACGGGGAATGCCGGCTTGGAGAAACGACAGAAAGCCCTCTGCCAGTCGATGTACACATGCAGTTTCATACATTCTACGTCTATTCGGATATTGTGCAATCTCAACACGTGGGGGATGCAGCCGTCCCACTCCTCAGAACCATTGCAGTTGTACCGAGCAAACGGCATGAAAATATCGTCAGATATTATACAGCGCCTCATTACGTTCCCCTGAAGATTCATCATTTTGAAACCATAGAGATTATATTAACCACTGAAACGGGTGAAGTTGTGCCATTCGAGCGTGGGAAAGTCATTGCGAAACTACATTTTCGTGAGCGCTCTTCGAGTTTACCGTGATATTAAAGAGAGAAAGAAAGAAATAATTATGGCGCGTATGAAAAATTTTGGACGAATTATCAACAATACTCCTCTTTACGTGAAGCAGCGTGGTATGGGCATCCCCGTTTTCAGAGGAGCCGTTATGCAACGAGGGCATGGGCTTGGAAGTCTTGTGAGAGGATTGTTTCGAACAGCCAGCCCCCTACTCAAAAAAGGGGCAATGGCGCTGGGAAAAGAAGTTTTAAGTACGGGTATGAATATCATGCAGGACACAATGAGTGGACAATCTTTGAAAAGTGTCGCGAAAAGAAACCTTTCCCAAGCAGGGAAACGACTGGCCAAAAAAGCCATGGATGGTGCCAGAAAGAAAACACAGGCTGGAGGGGGACGTTTCCTTTTAGTTAAAAGGAAACGGCGAGGGAAGAAAACCACCATTCGAGCCGAGAAGTCCCGTGTGAAAAGACGTCGTCTGGATATTTTTGATTAAATCCTTCGTAATCTACATTTTATTTATACACCACCATGGCCCTACTTCATGAAAAAAGTGACATCTGTTGCAAGTCTGAGTTGGATCTATTTTCAGTCCCCTACACCCAGATGAGTATTGTAAAAGGCCCATGGGTGGAATACCATCCAGTTAGCAACATAACCGATTCGGGCCCCATTGAATTTAACCTGTCTGGAACAGCGGAAGAGTACATGGACCTTTCACAGACTATGGTTCATGTATTAGCTAAAGTAGTCAACCCCGATAACACGGATCTAGCCGCGGATGCCCCAGTCGGACCTATTAATCTATTTCTACCTTCACTTTTCAGCCAAATAGATGTTAAATTGAACGAGACTCTCGTTTCGCAGCCATCAAACACAAATGCTTACAGAGCATTTATAGACGTGTTAACCCACTACGGGAACGATGCAATGTCATCTCAGTTGACTCAACAACTATTTTACAAGGACAATGCGGGGAAATTAGATGCGGTGAACCCTTTATTGGCTGACGAAGAAGTGAACCACGGATTGAAAAAGAGACACGGATTCGTGAGTGAGAGTAAAACGGTATCGTTATTAGGGCCTTTGTACGGGGACATCTTTTTCCAAGAGAGGCTCATGCTTCCAGGCGTGGACATTAACATCAAACTCAATAGAACCAAAGATGCATTTTGCCTCCTCACTTCACATCCTACGTTAAAGTACAAGGTCATGATTGAGAAGGCTACCCTCTACGTTAGAAAAGTGAAAGTCAACCCCTCCGTGATGCTGTCACACGCCAAAGGATTGGAGAGTTCGCCGGCCAAGTATCCCATCAACAAAGTGGACGTGCGTTCCTTCACTATACCCTCTGGAAATATGTCCCTTAATAAAGACAACCTCTTTCTGGGACAGATTCCTAATCGTATTATCATAGGATTTGTGGATAATGACGCTTACAATGGGAGCTATAAGAAAAATCCATATAACTTTAAGCATTATAATTTGAACTATATTTCGATCACTGTAGATGGTGAGCCCCTCCCCATGAGACCCATGCGCCCCTGTTTTGAAGAAGGAAAGAGTCAGAATTATTTAGAGGCATACAACACGCTCTTTATGGGGACGAGTCGTTTATTTTCAGACCGTGGAATAGCTATAAATAGGGAAGAATATGCTCAAGGATACACACTTTATGCATTTGATCTCACCCCTGATTTAAGCGATGGGTGTCATTTGAATTTGATAAAGGAAGGGAACGTTCGTCTTGAAGCAGGATTTGATGTAGCTTTACCCAATACCCTGAACTGTATCGTATACTCGGAATCACAAGGCCTTATTCAGATTGATAGAAGTAGGAACGTCATCAACGATTTCAAAGGTTGAGAACCCTAACCCTATCCGAGGACCCTAAGGATTAAGGGGTGACCATGGACACGCTACAGATTGATCACGTGCTCAAGAATCATCCAGCCACCAAGGATTACTTCGAAGGAGTTTTTGCACTGGACGAAATACCCCGTGTTTTAACAAAGAACAAATACTGTTACATTTTTAATAGCGATACTCGCGACAAACCAGGCTCGCATTGGCTTGCATTTTATTATAACGGTAGCCGAGGTGAATTTTTCGACTCTTACGGGAATTCACCTTCATTCTATAGTCAGGACTTTAAAGAATTCTTGGATAAACATATTAAAACTTGGGACTTTAATACAAAAAGATTCCAGGGAACGTTCTCTACAGTGTGTGGACAGTATTGTATCTATTATTTGATTAAAAGATGCGAAGGAAAGGGACTGAGAAATGTTGCGAATGTCTTTAGTCACGATTTAAATAAAAACGATAGAAAGGTTAACACTTGGTTTAATCATAAATATAATTCATCATTTCCTACGCATGACTTAAAGTTCACTCTTTCACAGATTGCACAAAGTTTTGAATATAGGGAAGTTAATGCTTAATCATCGTTGGTATTAATATTATTTATGAGTATTATTTTAGAATTCAAGTTCGTCTCTTATTGTCTCTCTCTCTCTCTCTCTCTATCTCTTACTGTCTAACTTTCTCACTTTCCCATCTCTCTCTCTCTCTCTCTCTCTCTCTCTATCTCTCTCTACTCCTTCAGTCTACCACTCGCTATATCAAATACGCTTTCTTCTGTACTTGCATGTACGCAGACATAAGACAATTAAATGCTATAATATACATTGTAAACATGACTTTTAATAATGAATAAAGAGTTACATCAAATCAATATTTTATTTGTGAAAATGTCTATTTTCTTACGTGTCTATTTACAGCAGGTTTCCTAAGAATTATTTAGTTCTTCTAAATTTACGTTGATTAAGTTAAATTCTTTTAGGGAGAACAATTCTCTACCCTCTAAAAGGCTTCGTGAGATAAAAAATAAATAATCATCTATACTACGGTTTAAATAATTCTATATACATTACATAGGTATAGCGTTTACTTTTTGAATTTGTTTCATACTAGGATGAGTTTACGCCTCATAAATGGAGTTCACGTATATATACACTTACGCTTATTCTAAAGCTAAAAAACACACCCTGAAGGACTATTTACATCTCCATGAAATTTATTCTTACAAACGGAGAAATGAATTGTATCTCTATATACATATATACATCCAAAAGACACTTCAAACATCATCATACAAGTATAAATTAATCCTAAATATAAAAGAAATATAAATATAAAAAACACCATGAAGGACTATTTACATCGCCATGAAATTCATTCTTACAAACGGGGTAATGAATTGTATCTTTATATATACATACAAAAAAACACTTTAAACAGCATCATCTAAGTATAACATAGTCCTAGATATAAAAAAAGAAATATAAAAAATGACAACTCCTCTACAACTAACAACAAAACGCATACAGAATCTAGTTTGCATTATCATTCTATACTTTGCCATGGGTGACATTGGTATCTATATTAACATATATATATATAGATCAATGATTTGCTCAAATGACCGTTTGCCCGTTTTGCCATTTGGCCGTTTGCCCGTTTCACCACGGGAGTATGGGTGACTGAAACCATTACACATCATCTAAAAATGCATCCACTTTTGGGATAAAGGATCAATGTTAGACTTTCTTTCACGTTCTTTCACGGATTTAGTACTATTTACAAATGTACCAGGTCCTGCTCGTTTGGCTACCTTTTCATTACGATCTACCAGACTATCCTCCTCCTTCTCCTCCTCCATCCCGTCCAGCCGCTTCCATCGTTGAAGGTCTTGTCTTCTTTTAGGGTTGCTCACTAAAGTCTCTGGAACATTCATCTCAGCCAGAAGACGCATAAATTGTTCACTACCGCTAGGTACGTAGCCTCGTCGTTCGCGGAAGATGTCGTACATTAAATCACAAAGATTGCTCCCTTTTACGGGTCTCCCATGAATGACAAGTTGACCGGCTGAAGTCCATCCTACGCTGGGATTTATCTTTAACTTTTGAATAAGTTGGTGAGCACGGTTTACGAAAGACTTGGGAATATGTTGTATAATTTCGAGTTCAATGGGATCGGACTGCTCACGGTCCTTCACAGCTAGGCTCTCCACTTCCATCTCGTCTTTGATGTCTAGGGGTTGAACATCTCGAACCTCTATGGGTACGGGTTTCCTTAAATTGTCCGACTTCTTTAGAAATGTTTGTAAATATTGAGAATACATGGTTGCTTTATCATGAACGTTCAAGTCCTTTCTGTCCAGAATCGTGCGCATCTTCTCGTCAAGTTCATCCAACGGGTGGTGTGTAGACGTAGAGGGACCCCCTTGTAAAGATTGTAGCATGTTGGGTGGAATGAGCACCATTTTACGGGCATGGTCCATGATTCCTGTCAGTTATTATCTCTTACCCGTGAAAGCGTTGGCGATTGCCCCCACAGCTGGGACAACGAGTCTCATTAACATCGGTAGAAGAAAACCTCCGCGTTGATTGAGGAGCTTCTTTCTCTCCCTGAGAGAGGTTCGGCGATCAGAAAGCTTCCTCAGCTTATGTTTGTGTTTGGAGAGTGAACGCTTGTGAGAAGGGGAAAGTTTGATGTTACCGTTTATAACGTTGACGATGCATTCACAGATAGCATCTACGAGTCCTTTGTCGGCTGTTTTCAATAATGCCTGTCGCTGCTTGGCGGTGCAATGGGCCAGGGTCTTGAGAAGGACAGCGTGTGTCCTGACGCGACGGGACATCTTCAGATAATAACGAAGCTCCGGTGTGAAATGTTCATTTATACTTTCGGAATGTAGGTAAACTGCGTTTCTCCAGGGAAGATGTTGGTTCTTAAACGGAAGTTCTCGGGTGTGTCTGGTTTTAGATCTATGAAAAGGTAGCCGTATTTTCCTTTGGTGGCATCGGTGTAAGCTTCTTGAAAATATTTAACACGACCTGGATACATCTGCTTTCCTAAACACGTTATTTGCATTTTATCTCTACAATTTTTAAATAAACAATAGTATTGGGTATTGAGTGAAATTGCCCTCGACTCTTTTCCCTTATGAAATAAATTCTGGCTGATATAAATAACACTGGCGTTTCTATGATGACACCCCCTCGTGAACAACGCAGCAACCTTTTTACTATCACCCGCAACATCCATCAGATCATCGATAATAAAGAGCGTGGGTTTCGCATTATCCGTAAATTCATAGAAATCTTCGGGTAAATTTTCGTGAAATTCTATGTTTGGGATAGTATTCATCATCGTGGAATATTCTTTTTGAAATTCACCGTAAAACCATACTATCCTTTGAGGTGTTTGATCAAACATAGAGGGAATAAGTTTCAATAGTTTCCTCACGAAAACAGTTTTACCCGAAAAGGTAGGACCCACAACACACATGGTGAAAGGATGCCTCAGTCGAACATCCATGCTATAAAAATAAAATAATGGTTAATAATGACAAAAAAAACAACACCAAAACAGTCGTAAGTGAACTTAACGTAACTTTACAGTAAGAGATGTGGGTTTGCTAATTTCTTATACATTAACAATAATAAAAATAGAAAATCATTACCTAATACATTCAAATGTAAAAAGAAAATAAATAGAAGACCGCTTAAAAAAGTGTTATCGTTCAGTCTACAGAAAATGAACTACTGAAGCTTTCTTCGGGAAAAGAAGCATTTAAATACGACCACGGCATTGTAGTATTGCCATCGACTTGGCTCACGAGTAATATATCGAGAGAAAAGCTCGCAAAGAAAATAAATACTAAAAGGACAACGATTAGAAAATTCATACGAAATGTATTCTGAGGAATACGCCTGACAAAGTCCCGTCGCATACGGCGAAAATTCGAACTATCCATCTTTAAATAATCTTTGAAAAATAACAACCTCTCCGTGCAAAGGTTTACGGTAAAGTGAAATTGTAAGGTCTGAACGAGGAATAAATACCTCATTATATATTTACTGTATGTCCTCGTGACCGTAGGGCAATGTTTTGACGCCATCATCCCCCACTCGAACCCTTTTAGTGAAAACTACTCTATAATCTTTCTTTCGTTGAACCGTATGAATGGTCTTGGATGCGACATCCCGTACGATTCTGGATTCATGAATCGTACGTTTGGTATTTTCACTACATTGAATCAGTTCTTTTAACGTGTCATGGTTTATTATTAATGAATTTGCATCGTTCAGGGTAAAACCCCGCACTTTGCACACGGCGTTCCCCTTGTTTGTTTTGTAACTGTAATTCTTAGGACCTGCACAGACCCATGTATCGATAAATTCTTCATGAGCAGGGTCAATTTCATCGGTTAAATCACCTAGATAATTACCCGTCTTGGGATCAAAGGGTTCGAGCGAAGGGTTCGTCCTAAATACTATACTGTCTGTATCATGGTATAACACTCTGTCATCAAGCTTCTCAAGAACCGAATATAGTTTCAGCCTTGCCATAGCTGTAGTGAAGCTAGCGATGATGACGTTGGTATTCACATTCTGATCTACAAAACCTTCGGCATTGGTGAAATTGAGCTGTAACAGCTCGTTAAGAACTAGAATATCGTGTACTATCACAGTTTCATCATTTAAGTGTTTCAGCAATTCTGCCGCGGTACTCAAATAGAGGGTCTGTCTTAGATTATTACGTTGGGCGAACTTCCCCCAAAGGACATTGATGATCATTTTAGCGATAGCACGAAGACCGGGATTTTTCATTATTTTTTTAGGGTCCAGTAAGATTCCTTCGTGCTCGTAATACTCTTTAACATATTTTTTTCGTTCAGCGGGTGTCTTAGCATCGACGGGATATCCCGACGCCTCCTGTTTCAATTTCATGACAGCCTCGATATACCCCGTAAAAAGTCCTCCTGAGTGCATTTCTTCATTGTATTGGGAGTAACGATCAAACTGCCACACCTCGGTTATTTTCAAATCATAATAACCCTTTTCCAAAGCTTTTTTCAGCTCTTCGGATACCCACACGCCTTTCAGTTTGCGCTCGCTGTCTGAATGCGTACATTGTTTTTGGTTGAGCGCATCTGCGCATGCGCCACACAGAGGGAAGGTTAGCTTGTCAGAGGAACGGTATGGGAGGACGGGATGGTATAGGTTTCTAGGAGGAGTTATCTCGCACTGGATGAGGCCAAAGATTTGATCGACAGGTGGGAAATTTGAATGTAGAATTCTAGGATGACCGACTGGATATTTCCCAAACTTATTGATGTAGGGGTAGAGACTCGTGAAATCGTAATATAATATTTGTTCGTCCGGTTGGGCTTTGTAATACAAAGAGCAACCGTCGGTGCGACCCCCAAAAAATGAATCCCTTGGGTTTAGTGGATTTTTGAAAGTTTCTTTTAGATCTTCAATTATAGGCATCACCGCTGGCTCAATCCTCTCCCTATTCCAGTCGTGTTCCCATACCGTGGTCACGTTGTAGCCTGCATTCTCCAAAAGTTGTACCCTATGCATTGCCTCGTTGTACAGTACTCCCATTTTTTTATTACAACGCCGATTGACGGTATCTGATTTGTAGCATACTTCACATCCATGAAAGTAACACCCTAAAAATTCAAAGATGTGTTTCTCATCCCCTACCTCTGCGTAGCCATCGACATAGCGCCCGTGAACTTTACGCTCGCCGCCATTGAAAGCATGCCGTATTTCTATCCCTAACTCTTGGGCCTTGTAATGCAACCATTCCCCCGCTTTGAGCGAATGGCGCTTAGGATTGGTGTATCCATCGGAGGGGATGAGCGCGATGGTGTCTGGTCTTAGATAATTGGTGCGAAAGAGGAGGTTGCATGCACTCGGCAGAGTGAGACACCGTAGAAAGGGGTCTATACCCTCCTCATTCGTTTTGGTTTTACTGATTTCTTTGAAGTGTTTCCTGAATATTTTGCAGCTCTCGTGTAAAATGTTAACATCACTTTCACAATATTCCAAAATTTCATGCTGGAAATCAAAGACGTAGTCTTTGGGCATGTTGTCGTACCATTCATTGAATTCCTGGAGGACATTTTTCATCATACTATTTGTACCGTAGTACTTTTTGTCTGGGAGGGGACCTACATAATTTTCATTTTCCTCTTTATTAAATAAATGAGGGAAGAAACCTTTTTTCATTCCTTCGATACCAAAGGTTTTGGGTAATTTTGCAAGCCCCATCTGAAAGAAATTGAGACTGTCTTTGACGACGATTTGAGGGTCTTTTGTACGTAGACTCATGATCTTCCCCCCATTCATGATCACTTCAGGGATGATCCCTTGGCTAATCAGATGATTGAGGAGAAAATATGAGTCGTACGCCTTGCTGTTGTGGGCAATGGCCACGGCACCAGCGTGACTTTCGGAAAATAGCCAAGCACAAAATTCATCTAAAGTGTCCTTCCCTTTAAAAGTTATTCCCCTCTTCCCCTGATGGTCACAAGATGGACAATGGTTATCCACAGATTTGAGGGTTGGACCATCCATACAATTGGTACATTCCCACGTAGCGTGGACGAGATTGGGAACATGCGATCCCGTGTTTTGTGTACACTCAAAATCAAAAAAGATGTAAAGTTGACCCGGGTCGGGTATCTCATGTTCCTCCCCAGACTTTTTGTCTTTTGATTTTTGTTTCTCTTTTTGTTTCTTCTTCTTCATGTTCGCAAATATTGCCCTCATTTTCTCTTCTTTCTCTGAAGGAACGTAATAGGGGCTCTCTTTTGTAACTTTCATATAACAATCATGGGTGGGGCCATCTACATAGTCTTTACAGGTTCTGCAAAATATTTGGGAACACTCGTGATCATCCACCCTCCCATGGAACACATCTTTATCAAATACGCGCTCGCATTTTGGGCATTTGTTTTTGGTAATGCAAGCCGTAGAGTTGTTGAAGGGGGTAACGCTGTGCAACTGAAAGCAGCGCTCCGTTAGAAATGTCATATTACATTTTGAACATGTCCGAGGTGAGCGCTTGGCTCGATCGTTACGATCGCAATCATCGGAAAAGCAATCAGGACACGTTTCACAACATTCGTGGTACCGGGGGTCATTAAATACTTCCAAACATTTCTTACAATAGTTCTTAGCACACAGAAATGCCGACATGTTCTTAATTACATTGTAATGTGCCGATTCTGTCAGGTACAAGTACAACGTTTTTTCAGCGGGTGGACCGGCATAGATCATCGCGTGTCTTTTACGCCCTCTATAGATGACTAACCTATACTCGGGGTGTAATACCTCTTGAAATCTGGCATAGTGCGTGGAATCCACTTCACCTATTTCAACACCCGCCAGTTCATGGAGTTTTGCAGCTTCCTTTTTCAAGCGCGCTGTTGGTTCTCTGTCCGTGCGAGACCATTGCTTGTATTTAATATTGTTATTGACATAGTACCTAGCAATAACTAGCGCATTCGCAAAGCAGGTTTTGTCTGCCTTACTTGAGGGTATGGTGATGATGGACCTTTTACGAAGGGATGCCTCGCCATCTCTCAAACCATCCATTTTGCGTACATAGCCACCCACGGGGTTGAGGACATGATGGAACCTGATTGTGAAACCAGGTTTCAAAATAAAATCTTGATTGCTATTCAGGACGCGCTCTATGCGTTCGAGAATAGCGTTAATGTTAAAGTCCTTAATCATAGCCCATGGAAACCCGATCGGAACGTTCAACTGCTCAGACACTAATATTAATCGTACAAAATCCCTTTCTGATGTATCTCTCAAAAGAAGGGTTCTCAATTCATCGAGGGAAGATTCAATGTAATAAAGGACATCACAGATCGAAGTACAATTTTGAATGTCACCCACAAAATCGTACCAGGATTCCCGTACACCAAACCGTTTTGAAATCCGAGAATCAACAAATTGCCATCTGGGTACGTTTAATAATTCTTCGTCCTCAATGGAGGAGTCTTCATGAACACTGTTTGGAACGGATGACTCATCATTTTGAAGGTCATTAGTGGGTAGATGATTTGACTTTGTTTTACGTTTACCACCCTTTGTTTTATCAATCGTCTCTGGATTAGAATCTTTCTTCATACCACCCCTTTGAACGGTTCTTGTTGATTCCCGGATTTGAATTTCAGCTTCTTCCTCCTCGTCCGAGGAGAAAAAATAATTGACATGGGGTGGAGGTACATGGCTCGAAACATAATCTGTACCGGGACCCTTATGGTGGGCAGGGGCTGGAATATCCCAGTTTTTTGTTTTGGTACTCGATTTAGGGGGTAGATGATTTGACTTTGTTTTACGTTTACCACCCTTTGTTTTATCAATCGTCTCTGGATTAGAATCTATTTTCATACCACCCCTTTGAACGGTTCTTGTTGATTCTCGGATTTGAATTTCAGCTTCTTCCTCCTCGTCCGATGAGAAAAAATAATTGACATGGGATGGAGGTACATGGCTCGAAACATAATCTGTACCGGGACCCGTATGGTGGGCGGGGGCTGGAATATCCCAGTCAGCATTGAACCTAGCCCGTTTACCCTCTACGTGTGAACGTTCCGGTTGGATTTCTAGGGACTGTGTTGAATCAAGGACCTTACGCTTTGAACGCTTTAGTCTATTGGTTTTGTTTTTTGTCTTGGTACTCAATTTAGACTTTTTTGATTTTGAATCGCAAACCTTTTTGAAAGAGGGAGCTTGGCGCCGCTTTTGACCTCTACCCGTCTTGGGATTTGTAATAACAAAATCATCATCATCGGACCAATTACTATTTGCGATATCGGAAGCTGCATGAACTCCATGGCTAGCGAGGTTACACTTAGTACCCACATCTCTTACTAAAGTATTTGAAGTTACGTTAGGTTCACTTACCGTTGCTGATGTTGCTGCATTATCTTCCGTTGAAGGATGTATTGCGGGTGAACGTTGAGCAAGACCTCGAACCCCATCAATGATTCTGTTAACTACAGGTTGTATTTGAGAGGGAGTAAAGGTGTATAAAGTGGTGAGTATATTTTCAAGATTTTCTCGAAGTAGGTTGCTGCGTTGCGAAGACGATTGGGGCGTTAGATCAGCCATTCTAACTCTACAGATATAATGGTTTCAGTCACCCATCATAACCCAACCAAGAGTTGGAAAATATGAGTGGTTAGATGCTATATTTTAGGGTATTTATACCTAAAACTACCCACAAGATTCTTTAGAGGGTCTAAGTGTATAAACAGTTCAATGTTTATACCTCGGATAGCGGCATTACGCCTTCATTTACAAGTTCAAGTGGTCAATATTTATGCCAAGGATAGAGGCAGTGCGGCTTCATTTAAAAAATGTCTTAATGGAGTTCTATCTTGATTTAGCGTTAAAGACAATAGTACTTTGTCGGCAGTGCTGCGTCATTTAAAAAAATGTTTTAAAGACAATAGTACTTTGTCGCCAGTGCGGCCTCCTTTAAAAAATGTCTTAAGGGAGTTCTATCATGATTTAGCGTTAAAGACAATAGTACTTTGTCGGCAATGCGGCGTCATTTAAAAAAATGTCTTAATGTAGTTCTATCTTGATTTTAGCGTTAAAGACAATAGTACTTTGTCGGCAGTGCGGCTTCATTTAAAAAATGTCTTAATGTAGTTCTATCTTGATTTTAGCGTTAAATACAATAGTACTTTGTCGGCAGTGCGGCTTCATTTAAAAAATGTCTTAATGTAGTTCTATCTTGATTTTAGCGTTAAATACAATAGTACTTTGTTTAGGTCTATTAACTTGGGAGGACTTCGTGGGGTTTCTTCATCCCACCGCCTCCCCCTCTGGAACAATAGTTGTTGACACGCCTCGGTCTTGAGTAGGGATTTATCATTGATAATGAAGTATGCTTACGAAGGGTTATACGCCTTGTTGACTGCTCTTTATTTTAGTGTTTGGGGTTTGATAAAATATTGGTCGGATTTTACACTCACTTTAATAACCCTTACATTTTCCTTGTACCGCCTTGTGGACGTTTAGTCTTTCCCTCCACAATGCTTGGAATTCTGCCATGGTCAAAGTCAACCCCTTTTTGGTTGGTAGGGTTTCTTTGTTTTTCACAAAATATTCTCTGACATCCACGTACAAGCGTTTACGGAATGTCTTTACCACGAGATATTTTGGATGGTCCTTCTTCAAGCTGATTGGGCATTTGAAGAGCACTTCCGATTCCACGTCGTCGTCTTTGTCTTCTGATTTTGCAGTCCAGCCCATCTTTACCTCCACGTCTTTTCCACAGTGGTAGGGGTTGGATGGTTTCATCTTTCTGTCAGAGGGCTCCGCCCCTTCTTTTTGCTGATCGTTTTCTCTATCCTGGTTTCGGTGATGCTGTGTTTCCGTGTAGGCTTGTTCATCGGCTATAAACAAAGGATTTTCAGAATACATCGAATCTGCCTCGTGTCGATCTTCTCCTCTCCTGTCCGGGGGCGACAATAGGGGTGTGTCATAGGTGTTATTATAATATCCAGCCATAATTCGTCTCCCCTTGTTGTAATTCGTCTACCCTCGATGTAATTTTCTCTTCGTAGTTGTGGATGCCTTAGCTGGTTTGATGAAAAGGGCATTTCTTCTCCCCATTTTATAGCTTTTCACTCTATTTTCCCCCTTTTGTTTTTACTCCTTTTCCGGACCCGTCACGTTCCTGCATGTCCAGGCCTGCCGACCCTCCCCATTTCGCAATCCTGTCGCAATACTATGACGTCATGGTTGGTTATAGAACATGACGTCATCTCCATGACGTCATGGTCATGACGTCGTTGGTGTGACGTCATACATATCTTTAATCTTAATTTATTCATAAGTTATGCATATTCATGGATCCATATTCATATCTATACTTCATACACGTTATGGATTTACATATTTCATATTTCATATCATAATTCATAATTCATAAAACAAATAATAAAGTTATGACTCCATAGACACCCTTATACTACTCATACCTATAATATAATCAGAAAGATATATTGGTATCCTCAAACACATCACCAAACTGAAGTGCAAACCTGCCAATAATCATCAAAACCTTGCCATTTGGATAACGTATAGTAATGTAACTTTCTATGTCGGTCCATTGTCAGTTGTTTGGTATCAATCCTGTCAATGTTTCTGGGATATTAATGAATAATGGGTTTTTATTTCCTGTGGACTTTATAAATATTTCTTAGAGTCCCATTTTCATGGATTTTTGTTAAAAGGTGAAACATTGTCTGCTAATTGAGGACAGTTGAGTGTTGCTTTTAGTAGTATACAAAAGCAAAGTGTAGTTGTCGTTTGGATATCATTAAATGAAGTACTCGGGCAAATCATTTTGTTTGTCTACTCAATTAATCATATATGAATAAGGACAACTTGTTTATTTAAAAGTGCAGGAAACGGTGCAGACGTAACTCACTTTGCAAGAGCATGCATCCACAATGTGTCAAGCTCATACCTGGCATACATTGTCAATTTAGGTTGTATGTCGCCACCTTTAAAGCTTCGGCTTTAGAGCGGATTATATTTTGTGCAAGTTAAAAACACCCTGCACTCTCAGGGCCCTGTTTTCATTTTTCCATATGACATGTGGAGCGAGGGATCGAATGGGGAGAGAGAGAGAGAGAGAGAGAGAGATACAGAGATTTGTGAGTGGACTAGATGCGATGTTTGGAATGGCATGGAATGGGGAAAATGACTTTAGCAGTTGGAAGTCGTGGAGGAGAAGGAGAGAGAGAGAACAAGAAAATGTGGAGAATAGAAAACATGATTTGGATGTCTTTGTAAGAGATAGAAAGTACAAAAACATGATTTTTTTTTAATTCATGAGCACAACATTGCATTTACAAAACAAGGATATCATAAATTTAGATGTGTTAAATAGATATTGATAGACAGAAAAAAATAGTTCAGAAAGAGAAGACAAAGAAATGAGTATGTGACCATTTGGAGACCTCTGCACAGAGAGAGAGAGAGAGGGGGGAGCAAACTTTTGGAAATTAGAGAGGCAGAGATGTAAAGAGAGAGAGAGAGAGAGAGAGAGAGAGAGAGATGGGGGAGAGAGAGACAGAGACAGAGACAGAGGCAGATATATATAATAGTTTGCTGCTTTTGTCTGAGCCCTAGTGTGTTAAAGACATTAGAAGTCTCGAGGGGATTGTAATGAGTGGATAATAGTAGAAGTAAAACAAACAAGGCATACATGAAGTGCTGAGAAGGGGGTTGCCCTCATAAGGTCATGGGTAGTATACTGAAGACAAGTACATACACTGGACAAAGGATTTAAAGAGAAGGTTGAGTTCTGGGAAGAGGTGAAAAATAATTTGTGAGCGTTATCATTCTTATTATGCAAGTGTGGAAGAACGTCAGATAAGACATGTTCCCTGAAAAGCATGGCTCTTCAAATGCCTTCATTTTCTAAATATGTTGTGTAACATTGTAATAATCCAGAGTAGGATTTTTATACCACATGTTCGTGTAGTCCCATATACATCTTTCTGTGTACAGTGTTTGTAACTTTACCAAGACTTGGCCAAATTTCTTATCATTTTGATGATTCCAGGACCTTGCAATACACACAAAATATGCTACAATGTAGATGATCAACCTTTTCTGGTCGATTCCACCCTTATGGAAATTGGTGCAAGCTTGCCGCGAGCTTGCAGTGCAAGCTTGCAGCAAGCTTGATCTGCGAGCTTGTTTCAAGCTCGCCCGCAAGCTTGTTTCAAGCTCGTTACTAGCTTGCAGGGTTCCAAAAATGCTAATGAGTTATATCTGTCAGCCAATCAAAACAGAGGAAATATATTTTCAGGTCTAACAATCTGCAAGCTTGCAAGCTTGCCTGCGAGCTTGTTGCAAGCTTGCTGCGAGCTTGCATGTAAGCTTGCAGCAAGCTTGTTGCGAGCTTGCAAGCTTGCAGATTGTTAGATCTGAAAATATATTTCCTCTGTTTTGATTGGCTGACAGATAAACTCATTTGCATTTTTGGAACCCTACAAGCTAGTAACGAGCTTGAAACAAGCTCGCGGCAAGCTTGAAACAAGCTCACACAGCAAGCTTGCAGATATTGAATTATATTTGCAGGTCTAAAAATCTGCAAGCTTGCGCAAGCTCCCAAGCTGGTAAAAAAAGAGAAGCATGCAATCTTGCAGCGAGCTTGCATGCTTTTGCAAGCTTGCGTGGTAAAAAATCCAAATGGTACCCTCAGCCAATTACAAAATATGCAAGCTTGATGTTAGCTCATCGCAAGCTTGCCGCAAGCTTGCTACAAATTAAATGGAATAATAGTAACAGTATGGACAATAACATTGACAGAGATCTACAAAAGATACATCATATATGTATCAACTGGTTTTAATGTTACCTGAGTTTTAAGTACATTTCAATGACATGTAGTGCTGCAGCTAGACTTCTGAATACTTGTACATGTAATAACGACTGTCTGAAAATATATCTCTATAAAAAAAAATTCCCTCTCAAAAATGAAAGAAAATGAAAGGTATTGCCATGGCAAGTCTGGCACAAATTGAATACATAGAAGTGGAGAAAATTTGTTCCCGAAAGACCTGTGGGTGCCATCTTTTTTGGGGAAAAAACACATAGATCTAGGTCTAGTCTAGTCTAGTCTACATAGTATAAAACCTATACCTTTTCACAATTGATGTAAAAACATACACGCACGCACGTCAACACAAACACACACACTCAGAGACACAAACGGGGTTGAACAAAATGCAGATAATGGATTTTGTTGAATCATTTTTTTCTCTCCCACTTTACCTTTGTTACCTGTTTACCGCACACACACACACACACCCTCACACACACACATACCCTTAGAATCAGGGTAAAAACTAAAACACACACACGACAAACAAAGAGGTAGAGAGATAGACTGAGAAATTGCGTCCAGAGCTGTTTCAGATTATACTTATGGGCCTATAACTAGTCTAGACCTAGTCCTGGTCTAGACCTAGACCAGCTTAAACCAGAGACTATCGCCCACACTGACCCTGTCAAATTCAAAATTGCCCTGACGTCCCCACATCTACAAACTAATACACCCTACCCGTTAAGTTAAAACTCAGACGAGTATCTTGGAGGACCAACCGACCAAGTACCAAGTAGGCTACCTACTAGTACTACCTAGTCTAGCTAGTTTAACTAACATTTTTTTGATGATGTGGGACTGAGTCTGAGTTTTACATTATTTAATGAAAAATTATCAAATTATTACAATTTTCCTGTTTTATTTTCATTTTAATATTGCTTTCCAGAGATTTATATGTTAAATGTTGTTGTGAATTATTATAATGTAAGTGCAATATCTCACAAGTACTTACCATTTTGAAGTTGATTAACACTTGACCAGTTCACAAAATGTTCAACAAAACTTTGAACCAACCACAAAAAATGAACTATCTTGGAATGGCCAATAGAGGGCGCGTGACATTTTTCTGATTGGGATCTTGTTGGCACTGGGAGTGTTATCTTTGGAAGTCAATAACTTTTTAGTAAGAGAAGTAATGAATATAAAATTTTCACAGTGTAATAAATGAATATAAATGCATTTTTTACAGTAATTCTTTAGGATTTTCATTGTTTCCTCTTTTTTTACAGATACGAACAAAAAGTGATAAATTATGATTTTAGTGAAAAAAGTCAAAAAATTACATTTTAAACCCTAAAAAAGGTTCAAAATATCATCAAATATTATAAATATTCATATCATGTGATAGATAATTTCATTATCTTTCATTAGACACAATATTCATTAAAATTGAGGCTCTTTTTAACAAATGACATGTAAAAAACAACTGTTAGGCGAAATCAGGGTCAAATAAAGGTCATTGACCTCTGAAATCGGGCTCCACCACCCACAACACACAAGACATCACTTTTCAGACATGTCTTAGGATGTTTTATCCAAAAATTAAAACAAAACACTTGGTCTTTTTTGTCAATTAAAGAAATTCAAGCAGGCTATTGGACTATTAGTTTTGCTTTTGTTTAAGAATATAGTTTTTGAATCAAATCGTTTTCCGGCTAGATTTTAGCAAGGTTTGATTAAACGCTCATTTAAATTATATATTTTGTTTCAACCATTTTTGATGACTCTTGCCTGGTCTCTCGTAAATCACAGTGAAAAAGGAAATCATTTTTAGAGTGTTGGATGGTGTACCTTTTTGTACAGTGAAAAGTGAGTCATGATGCGATATTTAATGCTTGTTTTATGATCATCCATCTTTAATCCTTTTTCAAAGGTATAATGCGCTATAAGAACTGTACTATTATTATTATATGTGTATAAAGATCCCCTATTTTATACCTCATTAGCAAAGAATCAAAGGTTTTGAGATAATTATTGAACAATTTAATTGTGCATATAAACTTTTGTGCTGTATGTTTACAGTGACAATAATTTGGTCATAGATGGGGTTTGTCCATAGCAGTCTGACATAAGTTTGCGGCAAGCTTGGCATGGCTTTAGATTGCACCCAGCGAGCTCCGCAAGCTTGCTGCAAGCTTGCAGGGCATACACTGTCGGCCTGCAAGATTGCCAGGGCTTTAGATTGCGCTCCTGCAAGCTTGCAGGGATATCCTCTTTGTCTGCAAGCTTGCAAGAGCTTTAGTTTGTGCCCCTGCAATGTCCGCAAGCTTGCTGCAAGCTTGCAGGGCATACACTGTCGACCTGTAAGATTGCAAGGGCTTTAGATTGCACCCCTGCAAGCTTGCAGGGATATCTTCTCGGCCTGCAAGCTTGCAGCAAGCTTGCATGAATATCTCTCTTTGCCTGCAAGCTTGCAGCAAGATTGCTGTAAGATTGCGCGCAAGTTTTGCAAGCTTAAATTTGTAATGCAATCTTATTAAGCTTGCCGCAAGCTTCTAACAAGCTTGTAACAAGCTTGCCGCAAGCTTAAGTTTCTGTAAGGGCACACCGTTTCTTTCACAATGCAATCGCATGGCCAAAACTCAACTTCATCTTTAACAACTCTTCAGAGCAAGAAGGGCTTCAAACTTTGTATTAAAAAGTATCTCAGTTAATGCCCTTCTGCATGGAGTAGGTCCATGTTTTAACGGTCTTATGGCTCTAAAAAGAAGATAGTAACTGTTCTGGGGGGTGTTTCACAAAGATCCTAAGTTGAACTTATCTCTAAGTTGGTCTTAAAAATTATGGAAAGCCGTTAGCATCTTTGAAAACATTTTGTAAAAGTTTTTTTAGAAGGCATACAATTTTGATTCAAATCATTCATATTTTCTATTATGAAGGAGATTTCATGTTCTTGATGAGTAATTTATAAAAAGTCTAAAATACTTGAATTTTCGCCTTTGAATGTATTTTATTTTAAGGCTACAAATGGCTCTCCATAATATTTAAGTCCAACTTAGAGTTAAGTTCAACTTAGGATCTTTGTGAAACACCCCCCAGAGCCAGAAAGGCAATAGCTCATAAAATCTAATACAGGATAAACTCTCTTCTAGCTCCGAACAGCTGATATTGGCCTACAATTGACGAAAAATATGGATTGTGTGTATAGCCTATAGGTCTGTGGTTTGATTAATGTTTTCATGAAACAATTGAAGAATGGATCATTAGTTAAAAATGATCAGGTCATAAAATCATTGTTTTGGCCCATTCATATCAATTCCTTTCATAGCAAAAGCGCTCCTCACAATTTCTGTAAATTTGGCAGTTTAACGCTACGCGTACCGCCTTGACCGGACTGTGCGGTATCTGTGCAGTTCTGTGTGTAGAGAGGTCGGGCTGTATTCATTATTTCTTGGGGGTGCATAAATTGCTCTAATTATACGTACGCGTGTAATGCGCAAGTTTATTGTGACGGCACTAAACCCATCCCACTCATTGTTCCCCTATTTTCATAATGGTACTGACCCAATGAAATGTAGTGCAGTGCGCTCGTACGCGCTGCGCTGCGTGTGTACATGTACTGTACTTATGCATGTTCAGTTATATGTGTATGCATAGCATTACGTACATGCATACAGGGCTAGCTGGCACAAAACCCTGGGTCGGGCTTCTAAAATGGGACATGAAGCATGATTTGACATGAAAATTGACGGAGCTAAAAATGAATCAATCAAAATGAAATTTATATGTATGAAAAGCTTACGTATCATATGTCATTGTCTGTGATTGAGGATTTACAAATTTGACGCAAAACGCGTTGCTGCAAAGTTAAAGATTGGTTTATTGAAAGGCAATCGAGCACAGTGCGACCGATCCATTGACATTGTGTATGAGAGAGTAATTTTTTTAAAATGGATTGTAAAGTTCAACGTCAAAGTGACGGAGGTTTTTTTTCAAGTAAGGGCATGGTTTTACATGGAATGTAAAGGAAATGTTTCCTTCTTCTCATATCTCGATTGAGGATATTATTCTCAATTTCGATTTTTAATGGTAAAGAAAAGTGTAAAAAGATGTCGAGAATTTTACCATATGTCATGTAATATAAAATGCGCGCGGGTCGGTTGATCTCCCAAAAGGAGCGCAAAGGAATTGATATGGAAATAGAAACAAAATATTTGAAAAAGAAATATTTTCAAGAGTTTATTTGTGTTCTTCTAATAAAACAATGAAAATACCATTTGTTGTTGAAATTTGAACAGATTTATTTGATAATAATAATTGAGCTTTGAGGGAAATATTACTTTTGTCAACTTACTTTTGACCTGGATATGCTTCCATATAGGCCTATCATAGCAGTTATAGGCCCGATAATGATTTTGTAATGTATTTACCTTTAATTACTTTCACATTTAGCAAAGGGGTTTGTTTCTCCCCTGTGTATACGCTTGCACTTTGTGTGAGTCCCTGTTAAAATGTTAGCACAAGAGTGACCGGAAACTTCAACAATTTTTTCAGAGCCATTTCTGAATCCTCTTAGGGCTTTTAAAGTGGTATGAAGAAAGTCAAGAAACGATTGGAACTTGGGAATACGAGATGTATATTCCGTCTGTGTTTATTTGTAAGTACATCTGGGGGGGGGGGGGGGGGGGGGGTGGTTCGAGGAGGGACCTAGTCTTTTATGGCATGTCTCGCTTTTGGAATTATGTTTGCACTTTAGTTATCTTCTACAAAACTTGACTCTAAGGCAAGAAGATGTGAATGGAAATATTTTGAGAAGATACAGTACCAGACTATTTGTATGCCGCTTTTTTTCTAACGTTGAAAGTAGGATGAACTCCCATAATGATGACCCAAATTATGGGAAATTTCAATGGACACTCGAGCCACTTTCGTCTTTCTTTATTCTACATTGTACTGTTATGATTATACTCTATTATATTTGTCACGTGTGATTTCTGGAAGACAAATAAACTTGATGCTTGATACTTGAACTTTCATGAAGTCACAATATGCCATAGGAATTGAACTAGACATACATGTAGTATACTGCAGACTCCACACTTGTGTATAGGAACACTCAGCAGTTTAAGAGTTTGAATCAATTTGTTTAACTGAATGAAAGTAAACGACATCAAACATGTTCACTTTTTCAGATTGCAATATTTGCAGTTCTCGTACTAAAATGCAAACAGTTAAACCCTAGACAATATATAATGATCTGAAGAAAGATGCAATTGATTACATTGGCACAGCTAGCTCGGGATGATTCGCGAGCAAGTTGCATAATATTATGGAAATGTTACGTGGCTGATGGGGAAGGAGATGGAAGAGAGAGATGCCCTTTATAGTTGCCTAGTTATTCATGGAAATAGATGACCCCCTAGCTCATGAAGTAGGTTACGCTAATTTGTTTGTCTTTCTCCCAAAATCTATCCAGTTTCATTTATTCTAAACTTGTCCTGTCTCCTCCAGCTCATTCAGACTTTAGGAAACTTATACAAAACTTGTAAAAAAGAAACGTTGTATGAAGAATCATTGTATAGCGAAAGGGTTGTTTATTGTAAAAGAAAAACTAGTTTTGAAGAGGCCAGTTTACATGACAGCTGACCTATCATCAGTCCGCGTTCATAATGAGTCCCGCCCAGTTATATTTTCACATGGAGATGTTCAGTATGCGCTTGCAATAAGTCCCACCCAGTTATATTCTCATATGATACAACGTTCAAACGAGAACGGGACCCTGTACCTTTATAGAATTTTCGTTCGAAATTGAACATGCATTTTGTTGAAGACGTTTCATAACACAAATTTCAGACTAGAGAGAATTTGGGGATCCACAAACTACAAGCACTGCTTTTTTTAGTGGATCCCCCCCATTTCTTCAGAATTTCTTGTAATAGTTTTATTATGTGCCAAGTGTATTTGTATAGTTTCTGGAAAAAATGAATTATGTTTGAAAAAAAATGTAATATCTTTGTTTACCTTTCTTTTGGAAATGAAATAAATATGAATATGAATATGAAATAACTTTTATGCAATGAATCTTTTTAGTCTGAAAGAGGGGGGGGGGGGAGGGGTTAGTTCACTCTAACCTCTCTTTGTCTTCTCCGATCATCAACTATGCAAGTAAGCTTCCCTTATGAGGAAGTGGAGGAGCCAGAGATGAGTTTTGATGGGGTTTTGTTTCAGAGATAACTGTAACTTATATATCATCTTTACATTGTTTAGACCGAAGAATGAGACAAACAGAATATCGTATTTAATAACAGCAGCCACTCTCATTCAGTTACTGGGGCTGTGGGGATTCTAATTCTTTATGATGAATGACGTCTTTGTTTCATTACTTGCTGAATTCTCTTCAGGTTCTGAATTCACATCTTAAAGTCGCTACAAAAGCTACAAATTTCTCAACGATTTTGTCATTTTCATACCAGAACTGGCTTCCTGTTATAAGTTTTATTATGCATTACAAAACTGAGAAAAATGCAAGAAGAGACCTGATATGCTTTAAGGTTCTACCAATAACCAGTGGGAATTGCAGGCATGGGGATATGTGTCCCCCCCCCTCCCCCCCCCCCCCCCCCTCCAGCAAAACCAAATCTGGCATATCTCATGTACACATCAATTATTAAAAGAAAATGTGCCCCCATTTACGCCGCCCCCCCTCTTACGGCAGTAAATCTAGACCCTGCATTCACCATTCATATAGCATCCTGACTTTCTTTCACATCAACAGTGTCATGACAGTATACATGTACAATGTATGTCTTTGATTTTAATCTTAATCCATTGTGGATCAGGAACAGGGAGGTTTCTGTATTAAACCCATGGTGAATCAGAAATTCAATAGTCAATTGGTTAATATGACTTTTATGTAGCTTTCTTTAAATGCCAGCAGTTTTACATGTATATTTGTATACAAAACCCATCTATCTGCATGTCTGCTTGCAGTCAACGAATTTACATTAAACCTACAATACTGTAAACCACCATGCGATCTGTTCGGGTACAAGAAGCCTGCCTAATTACCCCCGTGCGGACTGACATTGCGTTTGCAGCGCTAAAAGATAAACTGTTCATCATGCGAACAGATGCCGCAGCTCACTGTTTATTTTTCCCTCCTAATTTCTACAAGATGAGCACCTTCCCTACTGTGTAAGCGACTAAGCGAAAACGCACACACCGCAATTGGATCGTCCTTCCCCCGATACATCTATTTTTGATTCTCTAAACAAATTAGTGGCTGCTGAGATTCCAATATTCTATTCAGGAGTCGTTCATGGGGAACAAGTGAAATTGATTTCTTTTAACAAATTTCTCCCTCTCCTCACGTTGGCTCCCTTTCTCGGCATTTACGTATCCCTGCACGCTCTCTCTCTCCCTCCGTCTTTTTCATCTCACAGCCCTGGCAGTCGATTTTGACCGGTGTACTTATCGACTTATTCAGGCCTTAAGTTTGTCTATCTCCCCAATCCCGGCTTTCTTTAGGATTGGATTAAGGGGAGAAATTCAATACTCGGAGAAAACAATTTGGCTGGGGCCAGCCGGCGTCCTGGCGTGGCTGAAAGACCGAGCCCCCAATGCTAGCTGTATACTCCCCCTTGGACAGCCTATGCTTCTCAGCGCTACCCTGGCCAGTGATGGTATTTATTATTAAATAGTCACGCTGGAGCCAGTTTATGAGCAAATATGTACACAGTTGAATCGAAGTGCGATCTTGAAATTTTGGGCAAATAGAAAGAGAACAAGGTCAATGACGAAACTTCACCTCACCATTGAAAGCACAGTTTATGGATTTATGATGCATCACAGTGCATGAGGAGTTTATAAATTTACCCATGATCTTATGGCTATGAGTTTAGGATATGAAATATCTCTGATTATATAGTGTATGATTGCAGGTGAGAAATTGACATATTTACATCAATAAATCAACGTATCTACCTATTCTACTTTGCTATTGTTGCACCTCAACATTGCATAACCGAAACTTAAAACACATCGCCAAATTGCTCATACCCCCCCGCCCAAAGGCGCCCTCCGTGACCCTTGCGTCCGAGCGCCGCCAACGTAACCTCTTCCTCTTATCTCTTCGCATCCGAACGGATAAGTTACACTAAAAATCGCTCCCAAAAGTTGAAGAGTTTTTCCTCTTTTAGTCACTTTTTGGTTCGCATTTTCGCCTTTTATAATATTCTCTACGATTTCCTGTTCGTTAGAGAGTAGTTTCACTCCGTGAATTTATTTATTTATCAGTATTCTAGAACGTTTTCTTGCCGACTACTGTTACGTTTCCGCTTTCGTGTTTGCCTGTCCTCACTCCTCCGAGGCCTCGGGTGCGTGCGGGGGTAGTCGGTGGGGTGTTTTAGTCTCTGGTAGTTTATTTAATTCTTGTTGATAATTGCTCGTACCCTTTGTTTAATTTTCTTTCCCGCAGGTTATAATATGTCTCGCAGTTCTTATTTTCTCTTAGCAGGTTTCACGAAGAAGAAATCAAGTTCTGTCGCGAGAAAGAAGACGATGGATTCTATTAATAGTTACGCCCCTCGGGAGCGGTGGTGACACCGCAAACCCCGGGGATGCGAACGTCAGTGGACGTTTATGCGGGCAAGGGAAGCCCAGGGGAATGGTTGAGGGGGCGATTTTATCTCCCCTCGATACGGTGCCCGGAAACCCAGAGGTACTAACTCTGGGTGGAACGGACCTTAGTTCTGTGCCGCCATCAATTGTCCCGTCAGGGCTTTTGTGTGGACGGTACGAAAATCCATCGACGGATACGAAGACGAAGGATTCTACTGATAAGTCTTCGTTAGTTACGCCCCTCGGGAGCGGTGGTGACACCGCAAACCCCGGGGATGCAAATGTCAGCAGACATTTTTGCGGGCAAGGCAAGCCTATGAGAATGGTCGAGGGGGCGATTTTATCTCCTCTCGGGACGGTTCCCGGAAACCCAGAGGTATTAACTCTGGGTGGAACGGGCCTTAGTTCTGCACCGCCAACAATTGTTCCGTCAGGTCTTTTGTTTGGTCGGTGCACAAAGCCATCGACGGATATTCGGGTTGCTTCCGTGGATCCGGACTTGAACCGGTCACCGATCGGTTCTTCTATCCCTTGTTCGGATTTGCCGGTTTCGGTTTTCGGTCCGGGTACCCGTGCAGCCGAGTCGGATCCTGAGGCTTCAACTAACCGCGCCTCTCCGTCGGTGCATGTTCCGTTTTCCCCGATTCGGTTTGCGGCTCCTACCGTCGGGCTTTTATCGGATAACCGTCCCGTTCCTTCGGCCTTTTACGTTACCGCTACGTCTCGTAAGAGGCGGGGTTCCCGGGACGCTGTGGCCGGTTCTTCCTCGGATTTTGTTTATCCTTCGAAGAATCCGCGCCCTGATTTTACGGAACCGTTTGCGGCCCCTCGGGGTCCGCCTTTGGTGGCTACTCTCCCTCCGTCGGTGCCTCCACCCCCGCCGGATTTTTCGGATTGGATGCGGGCTGTTGCTGACGCTTTTCGATCTTCGGTGCCCGAGTCGGCTCCTCCGGTTCGTCCTACTTCACTTTCGGATCCGATCGCGGTTGATTTATTTTCGGAGTTTTCCGAAGATGCATCGATCTCGCCTGAGCAGTCGCCGGTGCGGGTTTCGAGTTGTCATATTCGGCCGGGGTCCTCTCTGTTTGCTTCTCCGCCTCACGCTTCGTTGGGCGCTCTGAGAGGCGGGGATCGTCCCTGTTTATCTGGTCAAGATAGGGGGGGCTCGGTTGATCGTTGGGACACTGGTTCCATCGCTCAGTCGTTTGGTTCAGTTGCGGGGGATGATGCGTCTACTCCGTTTGTGTCTCTGGCGGCGGATTCGTTAGCCTTGTTTCACAAATATGTGCCCGATTCTTGTGTCGTCCCGGTGTTATCGTCGGGGCGGCGGGACTTCCTGTCTTCTAATTCGGACTCTTCAGCGGTTCAGGGACTGTTTCTTCCTGATCTACACGAAGAAGAATTTGTGAATGCCGCAGAAGACTTGTCGTCATCGACGGGATTTCTTAAGCGGCAGGTGGACAAGTACGCTTTCGTTCCTCAGGATGCGGTTTTGTTTTTGTGTCCTAAACGGGTTTCTCCCAAACTTGTGGCGGTGGCCAGTCGTTTGGGGAAGAAGTTTGGGACTCGTGGTCCTTTTGATATAAGTGACATTTTGTTGTTTGATCTTTTCTCACGGCTTGCGGTGACTTCGCATTCCATCGAGAAGTATCGTCGGGAGGCTGTGCTCACTTCTTTGGGCATTCGACCGCATCAAATTCCAGGACTGCTTCCGCAGATTCCAGTGGCCAGCCCCCACTTTTGTGGAGATAGTTTCACTACTCTACTGCAAGCCGAGATTGATGGTGAGAAGCAGGCTCGAGACCTGTCCGTTGCTTTTCGCGATGTCCAAGAGCCGGTTCCTTCCTCCAGACCTCGTAAGAAAAGTTGAAGTTTTCGGGTTCTTTTCGTAAGAACGTCGTCCAGTCTAAGGGCCGCCCTCAGGACTGGTACCCGGCCGAGGAGGAATACCAGGATCGTGGTCGTCCTTCGTCTCGAGGTTCTTCTTACCGTGATTCTTCTATCTTCCCGGACTCCCTTTCGTGGTGGTGGGAAGTCATTCTCTAGAGATGGCTTCCCCCGAGTGCTTGGGTCTTAGGTCGGCGGGCGGCTCCGGAGATTTCTCCCGGCGTGGGAGAAGATCACTAGCGACGCATTTGTTCTGTCGGTGGTACGGGAATTGTCGCCGGTGTTCGTAATGCCCAAGTGCTCGGGTTCTTTGAGAATGATTCTCAACATGAAGCGGTTTAACCTTCATTTGGGAAAGGTTCTTTTCCGAATGGATCATCTGGCAACCATCCTTTCTTCATTGAATCCCGCAGACGTCGCGGTTTCTTTGGATCTTCGCGACGCTTATTTTCATGTGCCGGGGCAAATTCTACCGTTACAGAGCGCTCCTGTTCGGTTTGCGCCCTGCTCCTCGGATTTTCACGAGAGTCGTGGCGTCAGTCAGGCTGTTGGATCATATGCAGATTCTGATCAGTACGACTCAAGATATCGGATTTCTCATAAATTGGGAGAAATCAGAATTCGTTCCGACTCGCACGCCGTCTTACCTAGGTGCTCAGCTGGACATTCGTCATCAGCTGGCTCGTCCCAGTCTCGACAGGGTCGAGACGATAGTCAGGACTGCTCGGTCTCTGAGATGTGCACGTCGGGTGAAAGCCGAGCGTTGGCTTCAGTGGCTAGGGTTTCTCTCCAGTCTAGTCGACATGCTTCCAGATTGTCGACTATTGATGAGTCCCTTCCAACTCTTTCTGTTGGAGTTTTATCAGCCGAGCGTGAGTTCTCTTTTGTCATGGATCCCCCTGTTGTCCAGAATCAAGGGTCTTCTAGGTCCTTGGCTTCGTCGTTCCTTCTTCCTTCAGGGCGGACGCTTCCGAGTTCCTCTCCCTTCCGTGACCGTCACCACGGACGCGTCGCTGTTGGTTTGGGGAGGTCATTGCCAGGGGTCAATGATTTCAGGAGACTGGAGTCATCTGGAATTTCTACCCCACATCAATGTGTTGGAACTCATGGGAGTGTTTGCTTGGCTTCGTCACTTCCGTGCTCGTCGGGTGGGTCGTTCGGTTCTGATTCTTACGGACAACGTATCGGTGATGGTGTACATCAACAGACAAGGAGGCACTCTTTCTGTGGCTCTGAACGAGTTGGCCTCTCAACTCTGGGCGTGGTGCAAGGGGGCGAGGGTGTTCCCGATTGCATCACATATCCCGGGCGAAGAGAATATCTTAGCGGACTTTCTCTCCAGAGGCAAGTGCCTTCCCTCGGAGTGGACTCTGACTCCGACTGTCTTCAGGCAACTGAGGAGAGTGTTCGGTGTTCTCGACATCGATCTCTTCGCAACTTCGCTCAACCATCGTTTTCCTCGATTTTCTCGAGAGTCCGGGAACCAGGAGCTTTTGCTCTGGACGCTTTCGCGATCCCGTAGAGGGATGGAGGGCTTACGCCTTTCCCCCGTTCGCGTCGTTTCCCTATGTGTTCTGGAAGATCAGGGAAGATCAAGCGTTGATGATTCTCATAGCTCCTTGGTGGCCGGCGAGGTCGTGGTTTCAGGACCTCCTGACCCTCCTGGTGGGGACTCCGTGGTCGTTGCCGTGTCATCCGGATCTGGTGTCGCAACCTCTGTCTGGTTTTCTACACCAGCGGCTGGAAATCCTCCGTCTGACCGCTTGGCGGTTATCGGGAAGAGGGCTCGTTCGTCAGGTTTCTCCGAACGTGCTGCACAATTTCTAGTCCAGAGTAGACGAGAGTCGACCAGGACGGTTTTCAGCTCATGGTTGGATGTTTTTCACACTTGGTGTGAGGGGGTGGGCGTCGCCCCTAGAGAGGCGTCTTTACCTTCTATTGCTGACTTTCTGATCTCTTTGTATGACAAGGGGAGAGCTCTGTCAACGATTTGTGGCTATCGGTCTGCTATCTTCGTTTTCTTCTGCTCCTCAGCTAGCGGCTCTTTTGAAGTCTTTCTTCCTTAAGAGACCCTTCTTCAGACCTCTGACGCCAGTGTGGAGTTTACCCAAGGTTTTGGCCCTCCCTTCGAACCGCTGTGTTCTGCGACGCTTCTGCTTACTACGGTCAAGACGGTTTTTCTCATGGCAATCACTTCTGGTCAGCGTAGGAGCTCACTTCATACCCTTTCAGTTACCCCTGGGCATATCCGCTGGGAAGGACGTGGGGTTCGTTTGATTCCCAAGGCTTCTTTTATTGCTTAGAATCAGTCTGACACGTCGGGTTCAGTGGAAGTGGTGCTTCATCCCTTGTCGGATTTTTCTTCGGTTTTCGGGGACGGACTGTGGTGTCCCGTTCGCGCCCTCAAATGGTATCTTTACAAGACGAAGCCTTTTCGCAAGTCGGATCAGCTCTTTCTGGTTTCTCGAGAGCCACTTTCGGCGGCATCTCGGGATAAGATCTCCAGGTGGTTAGTCTTGGCTATCAAGGCGGCGGGCCCTGAGGCCTTGACGCCTGGCAGGACTCCTCGTGCCCATGATACTCACAGTGTCAGTACGTCTTGGGCTCTTTTCATCGGAGTTTCAGTTCGAGATATCTGTAAAGCAGCTTTTTGGAAGTCTCCAAGTTCTTTTTCTGCTTTTTACCTCAAAGATGTGCCCGCGGGCGAACGAGCCTTTGTGGTCGCTTCTCTGAAGGCGGCTTCGTCGTCTATTTCTCATTGAATTGATAAGTTTGCTTGGTTTTTACCACCCGGCATTAATCTGTGCTGGTCTTTAGCAAAGTAGAATAGGTAGATACGTTGATTTATTGATGTAAATCATGAAAATCAGTATTGATTTTATTATTTACGATATAAATCTACGTATCTACCTATTTTCCCTCCCTCCATCCCCAGCGCCTTTACCAAGGTGTGTCCTAGGGAACTCGTGATAAGAGGAAGAGGTTACGTTGGCGGCGCTCGGACGCAAGGGTCACGGAGGGCGCCTTTGGGCGGGGGGGTATGAGCAATTTGGCGATGTGTTTTAAGTTTCGGTTATGCAATGTTGAGGTGCAACAATAGCAAAGTAGAATAGGTAGATACGTAGATTTATATCGTAAATAATAAAATCAATACTGATTTTCATGATTTACAGCTTTCTTCATCCATAAAATTTTATTGAATCTGTAGGGATACATTGTATGTTTTATATAGTTTTATTGCAGTCCAAATGCATTACATATGTATCAAATCATAGCTGAGCAAAAAAAGAATGTAATGGTTTTTGGCAACTACTGCTTCAAAGGTGCTATAGACAATTAGATATGTTTGTGTTTATTTTTTGTTGTTGTTGTTAAATTACCTCATGGAGTGAAAATATCAAATACCGTTTTGACACTTTTTAATGAAAATAATGATTGTCAGAAATGAAATTGTGTTAGATTTGTGAAGGGGTAATATATACTTTATATATATGACATTATTCTAATAAAAATCAATCCTATGTTGATTTCACTGTGATATTGAGGGATTTACAGTTGATCTAACAGGATTTATTTTCCTATGTTTATATTTCAGAAACTTAAAAAGTTAATAAGAGCTATAAAGTTTCACCCTGAGGGTTTAAAAATACATGTCTTCATCAAATGCGTGATATGTTAATGATTAGTAAACAGTGTGGAAAGGAAGGATATATATAATTGTAGAACTTTTGTAAAAGTAGCAAAACTAGTAAATGATTTTACGGAGGTTTAGGGGGAGCGAAAGTGAAAGGAAGGGCTCATGTAGCACTGCCAAGGCGGTTATCACATTGATAATCGGGCTTGATAAGACATTGGTAAATGTGGAAGAGTTTATAAGAGGAAATCAGCTTCGCATGTTCTCAACAATAGTGTTCCCAGGCTCTAATTAATAGTGAAGATAACTAGGGAAATGTGCTTTGTATCGGATGGAGACTGGAGAGGGAGGGAGTTAAAGAGGGCAGAGTGGTGGCGGAGTGCATTTTGAAGAAGGAAAATTAATATTGAAGTTGATTTAAAAAGTGAGATAAGAGTGTGTTGAGGATGATACAGCAGTTTGATGTAAGGTTCATAAGCAGGGAGAGAGAGGGAGGGAGAGGAAGGAGGAGGAGGAGAAGGTGAGTAAAAGAGAGAGAGAGAGAGAGAGATAGGGAGGAAGGGGAGAGAGGAAGAATGAGAGAGAGAGAGAGAGAGGGAGAGAGAGAAAGGGAGAGAGAGAGAGAGAGAGGGAGGGGGTAAATGGGGGGGGGGGGGTAAACAGAGGGTAGGTAGAGACAAGCAGATAGAAAGACAGCTAGAGATAGAGGGAGAGAGACAGAGAGAGATAGAGACAGAGACAGAGAGAGAAACAGAGAGACAGAGAGAGAGAGAGAAGGAGGAGGAGAGGGTACATGTACATAATGTGTATGTATACTTGAGAAGAAGATGAAAGTGATGAAAGAAAGAGAGCATGTGACTGAGAAAGAAACATGATGTGAAAGGATCAGGAAAGAAAGAGACAGTGAGAGAGGGAGGAAGAATAAAAAACATGTGTAAACAGAGGGATGAAAACTGGATTCATTCATTAGAAACAAGACAAAAGAAGTAAATATGGGTAACAAACTTAATAGGTTAGAGAAGAATATACCGGTAGTGAGAGGGGGGTATAAAGGGAAATATTATAGATATCAATGCCTGATGCAGTGAAAGTAATATTGAATGCATCTCTCATTCTTCATCTCATCAATCCCTTGATGTTTTCTTTCTTAATCCAGATGAGATCTCACTCCAGATGAAATGGTAGATTAACCGCGCCAATCCCGACCGTCGATCAGCCCAGAGTCATCATCCCCGAAAAGCCGAGATAAATTACATCTTCATTCCAGCAGCCCAGACACTCCATCCACCAACAACAACTCGGGTTAGATTCATCAATTTATTGGTCTAATCAAGCAAGCTCCCTCGCCTGTCTCCGTTGGGCATTATGCGGCGGGACGAGCTACGATGTCTCGCTATTTTCGGAGAGCGTTGATGAGATGGGAATCGAGCACGACGTCCCGGAATCAAAGGTAAGCATTTAGGCGAGTTTGCCCCTCGACGGCTTTGAATGTGAAAAGCCGTCCCTGCAGCCGGGCCAAAAAATTGATGCTTGCTCATATGGTTCCTGAATGTATGTGTACCGATCATGAGCCAGAGGGGTGTTAACCCATATCATTTAACACCAAATTAGCACCTCTCTGCCTCTCAACAAACAAATCTATGATTGGCGTGTGTAATTTTTTAATTCACTTAATATTCACATTTGAATAAACAGAACAATCACAAAAATACTTCCCCCCAAAAGAAAATAACAAGTATAAAACACAAACAAATTCAAACATGGTTGGATTTGCAAAAGCCTCAAGCCTATCAATAGCAAACTCCATTAGAAAAAAATGAGATTTTTGTATATGCATATGAAGGAGAAAAAACCCACAAAAGCACAAAAACAGCATTATAAGTATTTAAGAGGCACGCGAATTAGGGTATAGAGACTATTAATATGATTGTCATTTATAATCAGGGTATATTATGACCATTCTCTTATCCTAGCCAACTCTATCACATTAACAGCATTTATGTTGCACGCATAGCCACTTTTTAAAGGGTAATCCAACTTTTATAACAAGATGAATTACAATGTAGTTTAAAACAAAAACATATAGCATGACAGACAAAAGTGAAATATTGAATAAATCAGACAAATCGTAAGAACTTTATGTGAATGTTTTGAAGTTGAGATTTCTAAACCTATGTGAAACTCAAAGTAGGAAATCGTTATTTTGACTGTGACATAATTTGGAACAACTTTCCAATTTGTTGTACCGGTACGTTGACAAATTATACCTGAATAATATTTTTTTTAACAAAGTTGGTGAAATGAATATAAATATAATCAATCCATGAGATACACTACTGTTGCAACGAGTTTGTGCAAACACTGCATTGTATATGTGAATATATATAGGTTTAGGGATGCAACATGAAACAATTTGATGGATTTCATTCTAAAGATGTTGAGGCTTGTACATGTACTGACAGACAGGGTCTACACGTATAGGGTTCCATCAAGAGGAAAATGCTGCTGCATCTCCCCTGTTCGCCCTCTTCCTTCAATTTAAACACTCGGATATTAAACAAATGTTATCAAAACTTGAGGCGCAAAGAAAAAAGGAAGTAAGAAGAGACAAAATCCATTCATAAGCTCAGAGGCTTACAGCACTTGACCAGTTAGAATAAGATTTTGTAAACCGATATTCTCTCGAACAGGGGGCCATTTGATGGATGTCAGAAGAGGATCAAATGGGGATGATCTTCTTCGGTACTTTGTAACAAGATGAATGGGAGCCTCTTACCCCCCTTTCACACTACTAGAATTTATCAAGAATCGTATAGCTGTATAATCATCAATATTGTAGTGTGAATGTCATATGAAGTAATGTTGTATATCGACATGCATGTTTGAGCATCATTTTGTACGAGAACTTGATAAACAATCAGGGTTCCCGCTCTCGTCTGAACGTTGTACCGTATAACTGGGCGGGGCTTATCATGAGCATGCACTGTTGATTGGTCAGCTGGCATGTCAATTGACCTCTTTTAAATGAAGTTTCTTTATATGATTTTGTTTTCTAGTCTGTACGCTCCTTTTGCTTTACGTGTTCCTTTATACAACATTTCTGTATACGAGTTTTGTATAAATGTCCTGTAGTTTGAACAGGATATCAGTGTGAGCAATGACCATGGTTTACTTGATGGGGTCATTTACATTCGAGGAAAATGGTATAAAGAAACATGAAGGAACTCTTATGATGATGGCAAGTGAAAGGAAAAGGGGAGAACATGCACATACAATCTCTCTCTCCCCCTCTCTCTCTCTTTCTCCCCATCTCGCTCTGTATCTCTCTCTCTCTCTCTCTCTCTGTGTATCTCTCTCTCTCTCTTTCTCCCCCTTTCGCTCTGTATCTCTCTCTATCTCTCTGTATCTCTCTCTTTCTCTCTCTCTCTTTCTCCCCCCTCTCGCTCTGTATCTCTCTCTCTCTCTCTCTCTCTCCCCTCTCTCTCTCTCTCTCTCCCCCTCTCTCTCTGTCTCCTGTCTCTCCTTCTCTCCTTCCCTCCACTCCTTGCATAATCAAGACATATTTTTTCATAACAATTGGAGCAACATTCTGTTCATATATTTCATGTTACTGTATGGGTTAGGTCTCATCTTTAGAATTGTAAATATACAAAGCGAAAACAAAAAACTGTATACACCGTAGTAACAATTTTATGCTTGGATTAAAGAAAGACATACATGTATTTTCTAATTGAAAAATATGAAAGGAATTACTTTTTTATATTATCGTTTTCCCTACTCAAAGCAGGGAGGTGTCCTCCCACCTCCCTGCTCAAAGTAAATAAATTTCCAAAATTATCCTGGGCCAATTTCTTCTTAAATCTCAAGAAGAATATAAAAACAAAACTTATTTCCTTGATTAAATATATGCAAAATCAGCTGGGTGAAACCAGTCCTGTTTAAGAGCATACTATGAAAAAAAAAATTGAAATATCTTATAACACTTTCAATTTCTGGATTAGAAATGAATTAAAGATATTACATCAATGCCAAAGAAATATTACATACTCATCAATTGCTCAATTAGGAGGGATAATATTTGTGTACATCCTATGCAACGATCTAATTTCAATTTCATGATGCTCCAATATTTGTTCTCTGTAGCGCCTGTGGCAGTTGATAGTTCATTCTCCTTGTTCGCTCTTGAGTTTGTAAGAATTTATTTTATTTATTTATTCCATTCCATTCTAGCCTGAGGTATATTGTTCTTATTTATTGAGAATCCAAACAAGAGTTTCAGCATTGTGGAATAAGATTGAGGGATTTGCATCTACAATGGTTGTGTAACGCACTCTCATATGCAGCTAGGATGTGCAGCACCAATGGGTTCACAGTTAGTTTAAATTTTAAAGCTCAAGTTTAGTTCTGGTAGGTTTTACTGACACACAATCAGGCATTGATCGCTTTGCTAGGCAATATCCTAAACCAATGATATTCCCAACTTTAGCCTTGGACCAAACACGATATCTCACACTATAACCCAAACCTTAACCCAACCCTTGCATAAAATCCATAAGCATCTATAACCCTAACCCTAACCATAATCTTTTAGCTTTGATAAGATAAAGCCCATAACTAGGGCTCCGTTTCATAAAACTTGTTATCAATAACAAAAGCTAAATTTCTATGACAAATTTGCTCCCAGCCAATCAAATGGCACGATTTCAGTAGCTTATAACAGTTATTGTATATTGATAACAAGTTTTATGAAACAGGGCCAATGCAGAGCAGTTGTTGCTAGAGGAAATGTTAGGTCCCCTTCTAGCAAGGAGGAGAATTAGATTGAAACTAGTGGAATATTTTTTCAACTGTTCTACTTATATCAAACAAAAGTAGTTTGTGCCAGATTATGCCAGATATTTAGAAGAATTATATTTGTTCTGACTATGATTTCCGATGAATTTTAGTGTAGATATCTTGATGGAATGCCAAATTGAGGGTGTGACCCACATTTATTTATACCCAAAGTTATCACGAAGCAATATCACAGAGGTTTGTATTAATCTCAAACACATGATGTTAATTGTCCATTGGTTTTAGATAAGCTGGGGGCACAAGCGAATTTATCTCCTGCCCCAGAATGTAGATGATTTTTTTTTTAAACCTTCATTTATTTAATATTCCACTAATTGATGGGACAGACAAAAACTAACATGTATATCACCAGGAAGAACTATCTAGGCCACATGAATGGAAGAGAACAATATCTGGCAAAATATGTTTGTTTCATTTTTTATATTTCAACATTTCTTTAAGACATGCTGATGCATGTGACATTGTACTATCCACGGTACTACTAATAAAGTGAGTACAGTAGTACGTCCAATATAGATTTTTAGTGTACAGCCGGCATCTCTGAGAAGCTCCCTAAATTGGCGAGCAGTGGCACTTTATGACGCTGCCCACTTTTATCAACATTGCAAAGTGAAATACGATTATCCCAATTTCTACTCGTCATTACTTGATGCAGACAAATTCGTCTCCCATAATTCCCTCTTCCTGTCGGCTCCTCCGCATCGCCACGGTTACGAGGAACCCAGCATCCCTCGTTTAGATGGTCATAATTCCCCAAGATTGCCATCTTCTCTCAGAAAAACACATCAAATTCATCAGAATTTGATGAAATTTGGCCCGTACTAGAAGTTAAGAATAATTCCCCATGAAGGGTAGACTGTCACCAGTGTTCAGAATCTATTAGCTTCAGGGTTTGCTGTGTAATCGTCCAGTCTTTATCTCGATAAACTCGTCACCAGTCTGTATAAAGCATACATGTAAGTGCCCGGGAGGAAAAAGTGCCAGCCCGGGTCAGCGCACTTTAGTTTTCCATCGCCATTTCAGTATGTGTAGAAAGAATCAGTTGTTTTATAGGCCAAACGTCTCACGACGCTAGGATGTGCCTGCGTATAGATGCCAAGTACATAACAGAAGCCGCACGATATTACCCATCTCTTCCTTCGTCTCACATGTGTTTATTGCCGCTGGCATTTTCCATGAAAGTGTAGAATTCCAGCAGAATTTATATTGAAAAAGAGGGACGCTTCAAATTCAACCTTGGAGTAAATATATAGATCTCCGATTGCATATATTGACATTTTATCTTCTTCGCATCATTCTTGAATAGTACAAAGTGAACGCTACGTGATGTCGGGAATATTCTGGTATATTTGAGCTCACTTATAGAAAGCATTGTTGCCAGCTACATGTCTGTAATGCGATCTTATTCCAATTGCAATCTATCAGTTTACTATAACACCATTCCAACATATAAAGAGAAGGTTGAGTTCTGGGAAGAGGTGAAAAATAATTTGTGAGCATTACTCATTCTTATTATGCAAGTGTGGAAGAACACCAGTTAAGACATGTTCCCTGAAGAGCATGGCTCTTCAAATGCCTTCATATTCTAAATATGCATGTAACATCGTAAAAATCGGGGGGGGGGGGGGCTGGCTTTTTACGCCACGTGTTCGTGTAGTCCCATATACATCTTTCTGTGCAAGTGTTTGTAACTTTACCAAGACTTGGCCAAATTTCTTATCATTTTGATGATTCCAGAACCTTGCAATACACACAAATTCTTATATGCTAGATGAGCAACCTTTTCTGGTCGGTTCCACACCATTTCTTTCACAATGCAATCGCATGACCAGAACTCAACTTCATCTTAATATGAAATGGTGGTAGCAAGCATACAATCTAAATATTATCTTTACTACAACAATAAATTTCATACTTTTTTTATTATTGAGGGGTGATATTTTTAAGATAATGAGGGGGTCCTTTAGCTTATAATATTAACACTGATTCATGTACCAGACATGATTTAATAGAATTTATGCTATTTTCTGGTCCCTATTATTCATTAGAAATACAGGTATTTGTTAAACAGACATTTATTATTGTTATTATTGTTATTATTATATTACTGTATTTGAACATTTGGATAATAAAACCTCAACTCAACTCAACTCAATGTAATAAGTTAGCTTTATCACAAGCAGATATAAAAAAGACACACTTATCTGTCAAATTTGTAGAAAAAGCTGATAAATGATGATTATTTTGTCAAAGACTTATAGACTTAGGGTGTGGGGTTGGAAGTTTTATGTTAGTATTAATATGTTTCTGGTTAGAAATAGGTAGAAAGTGGATAATGGATGGAAGTCAGGAATTAATTTAGTTCTTGAAACTGACTATGGATCGGGCAATCTTCCCTGGTGCATACAGACATGTACATGTATGTGCCATGGAATCACATTTACCATTACAAGCTCGGTCTATGGATGTTGTTTCTAAAGGCTATTGGGAGGAGGTGTGAGGTTATTGCATCCTCGTGTCATATCGCTGACCTTGCCAGCCAATATATCTCTCTGCCCAAGATGATCCCAAATGTGATTAAGGCGCGGGACTGAGAAAACAGAGTAGAGGAGGGGGATGCGCATGAGATGCAGATGCGGCCGGGCACATCCTCCTGTAATTTAAAGAGAAGGCCAGCTTCTGGTAAAGTTGAAAATATAATTTGTGAGCTTTCTCATTTTTTTTTTTGCACGTTTCAGTGTGGAAGAATTAACATAAAAGAAATGTATCCTAAAAAAGTATTGTTTTTAGATGCCCTTATGACCGAAATATGCGAATAACTAGCTGAAGTGTTTGGACTAATCTTTCACGTTACATTTGTGTGTATAGTCTCATGTATACATTTTTGTGTGATTTTTATCCATCAACAATGGTGGATGATCCTAAAACCTCACAGTATATACACCAAATCTTCTGTGTTACATAATTAACCTTTTTAAACACCTCGTGTGGCAACAAGAAATGATTCAAAGTTTTAGAGTATTCTGTAGCTGTATTTGAAATATAGGGTCATTTTAAGAGCTGTCCTTTTCATGTCACATCTGTTCTCTAACGTTCTGCCACGTAAGATTTAAAAGAAGAAGAAAGCTCACAATTGCTCTTCAACATGACCATAACTCGACCATCTCTTTAAGAATAATGTAGTGAGATGGGGAGTCGAGTGGAACATGAAATACGATGATGAAGATCATACACACGCTATGTATGCAACATTATTATATCCAGACATGCTTGTGTTCATTTTGGTCATAGAATAAATTCAGGTAGTAGTGATGATTATTATTGCATTATCGGAAATGGATCATGTGGGCCTCTACATGATGTACATTTTCAGTTTGTGTTGGTACAATCTGACAGTGGAATTGATTTAGGTACCGGTAAGTGTGATTGTATAGGATTTATTGTGACTGGTACAATCACAGAAGTGCATGGCGGAGATTCATTTTGATGGATAGTGTTGATATTGTGATGGTAATTTTTTGGGTTAGGGAATTCCAGAATTGGTTGGTAGAAGTAGTTAAAAAAGGTATAGTAGAAATGGAAATGAAACTGCATTTGTATACATAAACAAAAATGATTGAAACATTGTTTACTTGATTCAAATCAAATGTAGAAAAAGAGGAATTTGAAGATTTGTGAAGAGGAGATGTTAATAGTTAAACAGGGTTATGAAATGGCATAGCATCAATGTAGAAAGTGCATGAGGGGGTTCTTGTGTTGGAAAGGGGGGGGGGGGGGGCACCAATCTTATGAGATGGATGAAACCTGAGAGAACAATTTTAAAGGCCTTAGAGTTTGGACAGGGTTTACATTGTAAAAGGGGGGTGAGGGGGGGGGGGGGTAGGGGTTCTCTTTTCATGTTGCCTTCTCCCTCTTCCTTCATTCTCTCACTCTTTTCCTTTGCTTTTCTTTAATTTTGTTTGATAATTAGTGGGGGAGGAGTGGGGAAGAAAGGGGGGGGGGGGCAGGTGTCCATAATCTCTTGCCCCTCATCTGTAGACCTCTGAAAATCACTGAGGTTATCACATAATCTACAGATCCTGCAGTGCTCAAACCTCAATAGGCGTGTCTGCACTATCTCAAGATTGCCAAATATCCAGCTATTTTGAACTATCCCGATCGAAACTATCCAGCTATTTGCGTCTTCATTAGACCGAAGTGGCAAATTAGCTGGATAGTTGGTCGGGATAATATCCCAAGATATCTCGGTCTAGTTTGCAAAATATCCCACTATTTCCGAACTAGCGGGATAGTTTGCGACCGTCTTCATTAGACCGAAGTACGGAGTCAAATATCCCGATCCCATCATGCACAACGATTTCCGGTTCGCACATGCGATCTATACCGCTCAGCGCGCTAGTACAACCACTGACCTCGAGTAAACACGGAAAACCGCAAACTAGACCGAGATATCTTGGGATATTATCCCGACCAACTATCCAGCTAATTTGCTACTTCGGTCTAATGAAGACGCAAATAAGCTGGATAGTTTGCGATCGGGATAATTCAAATAGCTGGATATTTGGCAATCTCGAGATAGTGCAGACACGCCTAATGATATCCATGTGACAGTAAATGAGACCCACAAGCGTCATGTTCAGGGTTAAAACAGACAAATACATTGAAGAATGAAGCAATATGTTCTACCACCATGTCACAATGATTATTTACATGCCTTCACAAGCAAGCAAAATCTATAAATACAATCTCTTTATGGTGAACATGCAGACTGGTCAGCCACAATGCAGGCATTCAGCACATAGGTCCATGACAGATTGTTTTCACCAGACGATGAAAACAAAACGTGTTCCGATATGAATCACACGGAGGGACAAGCGTTAAACCGAACAACATAACTCCGCTAAAAAAAAGGCTGTTCTATATCGGAGGTGAGAGTTCGCATCATTAAGGAATCCCCTTCCAATTATCTCCACAACCAAGCGTCTGTTCATCATGTCTGCGTTGCGATCTCCGCGATCTCGACGCTCTCATTATCGACACCATCTCGCCTCGCAGATAATCATATCTGACACCTTTATTCAGGTGTGTGATGGAGTCGGCTGGGGTGCTGGTCTGTCGTTTGGCAACGGTGCTGTGAGACCATGCTGTGAAACCTGCAGTGCTGATCTCAATATATGTAGACATATTATGATACTTTTTGATAAACCCATTTTTAATAACGATGGGGTTGAGTGTTATATTATTAGGATGTAAATTGATGTTATTGGACTTGCACGAGCAGTGCAGACATAGTTGCAACCTCATGTTGGTGCTTGAAGACTTCATAATATGATTGTGTGTGTGAAAACATTCAGGGAATTTTAGAAACTGTCACATTGTGTGTCTGTGCTTCCTAAAATGGTAACATGGAATTATTTGAGGATGTTGCTCAGGTTAAATTGCCATAGTTACTTATAAAGTTGTAGTAACTGAATAATACATTACAATAAAGCTTCATAAATGCCAGATTGTTTCCTCTTTTATTGGCCTGGCATCGATCTTGCAATTATTACAATATTTCTATGAGAGATAATTTTGTAATAATTTCAGCAATATTAGCAAGCAATTACAACTTGGTGAATTAAATGTCCATAAACTTCTTCACATAAAAGCACTAGAAATAGTTGGAAGAATAACCAGGATAGGTTCTGTTCATGTTCACTCAGGTACATGTTTAGAAATTCAAACTGTTGCGCTATAAAAAATTATATCATCATATCAAATTATTGTAGAAAAGAATTCATTTCCATTCCCCTCTCCCTCCCCCTCCCCTCTCCCTCTCTCCCCTTCTTTCTCTCTCTCTATCTCTCTGTCATTCAATTTTCTGTCATTTTCTGTTATTTTTCCTTTTATCCACTCTCTCTTTATCTATCTATTCCTATATCTCTCTCTCTTTCTTTTTCTCTCTCTCTCTGTGTGTCTTTATTTATCTCCATCATCGCATCTGTATCGAATGTATATCTAATCAGGGAGTCAAATAAACATGTAAAGTATTCCTGAGAAAAGAAAATGATATGATGAAGACGGACAGAGTGAAAGTCAATACCATAGCATCTCCATAAACATACAACAAGGAAGTTATTGTGCATTACCTTTCTGTCGTTCAAGGCGACTGCATAGAGCCAGAAGGGCATTATAACCTTCTTTAAAGGTAAAGACCAGTATTGGAAACGCCTCAATTTCAAAAAATGAAATGGAAGTTCTTATTACCAATCATGTGAAAGAATATGTTTTGAATAATACATGATGATACAAATTTTGCCAGGAAACCGCCTGCTTATTGATATATTTGGTAAATTTGTTTCTCTCATGGTCGTGTGAGAGAGATAGGGTAGTCCCATATACATCTTTCTGTGTATAGTGCTTGTAACTTTAAGAAGAATGGGCCAAATTTCTTATCATTTTGATGATTCCAGAACCTTGCAGATGCTAGATGCTAGATGATCAACCTTTTCTGATCGATTCCACGCTGTTTCTTTCACAATGCAATCGCATGACCATTACTGGTCTTTATCTTTAAAAATAAAGTTGAGTCCTGGTCATGCGATTGCATCGTGAAAGAAACAGCGTGGAATCGATCAGAAAACGTTGATCATATAGCAAATAAGTATGGTGTGTACTGCAAGGTTCTGGAGCCATCAAAATGATATGGAAATCGACCCAGTCTTGGTAACAGTAACAAGCACTGTACACTAAGGCTGTGCACAACAGTGTAATGTGGTACCCGAGTACACTCCCAGGCTTACAAGCGAATACTCGAATATTCGGACGCCATGTTTTTTAATAATTTTTTTGATTCTTTTTTTGGATTTTGGATTTTTTTTTGCGGCCTAATATTTGAGTACGAGAAATCGTACTCGAGGAGTTGACAACCATGCGGGTACTCGAGCAATTCGACTACTCGTCGCAGCCCTACTGTACACAGAAAGATGTATATATGGGACTACACAAATATGAGGCATAAAAATCGGGCCTTATTTTTAAGCTCTTGTCATATTTAGAATATGAAGGCATTTTTCACCTCTCCCCAGAACCAGAACTCAACCTTCTCTTTAAAGTGCTTATTTATTAACCTTTTGACTACTGAATTCTCACTTTCCATAGGCTTAATACAGGCACTTCTCACTTCCAGTAGGCGATGGGTTAAATAGCACTCTTCTTCATGGGTCTCAGCAGGCCAAGCTGTCTGGCCACAATCGAGACCGATCAGAAACAAAGGGACGACACGGATGTATGATTGAAATGACAAGTGAGAGTGATGAAAATGACGAGATACCTCTGAAATCTCTCTCTCATCCTCATCCTCTCATCCTCTCGCCATCATCATCCCTGTCTCAACCTAGTGATACTGATAGATGATACCCACACACAGCTGGGTATGTGGGACTTCAGATGGAGGACACATCTGTTTCAACATCATTCCATATTCCATAGGCTCGTAAGAAATCCTCTGATCAAGCTCCGCAAGATTCCATCCCTAGAATATCTTCTATAGCCGATGGTTACCGCATCCTGTCTGTGGTGTGGTAGGAAAAATGTTCATCTCAAGCAGCTAGGGCTCAACAGGAACAGCAGTAGGGGTATATATTCCTCACCCCTATCCCATTTTAACCCTATAGACTCTCCAAATTTGAATGATTGAAACAGGGGTCCAGTGTAGATCCGGACTCCCCTGTTAAAAAACGTAGTATAAAACCTTGTACACTATTAAAGGGATCCGGTAACTTTGTCTTTGATCCTTAAAAAAAATCCTTGATTTAGCTCATGCTGCAATGATAATTATAAACCTTTAGGTCAGTCAGGAACCCCATGACTTTTACAAGCCTGTCTGATTATCAAGATCTTTATGATTAAAAATCGAAATCAAAAGTCTATTGGGGTAAACGAGTATGGTAAAACTGGTCACTCGAAGGTTTTACTTTTTTGAGGCACTTCTTGATAATTTTGAAGTGCAATATTTTTAGGACTTCAATAAAACACCATACCACAGACACTGATAACACGTAGGGCCCGTGCATCTCAGATTTAACATTGTTAAACGATCCCTTTAAGAATATTTTGTATCAGATAGATTCAAAATTTAAAAACAAAGCTCACCTGTCTCTTGTTTAAGATAATCATCTATTCTCAGGAAAAATCAATTCTCATACAAACACAAAATATATACACTAGTGTTCACAGATGCCATTGAACTATATCTGGTAAATGATCTTGGTAGATATAGGATAGCAGAGTAATGGACAATAAAAGCTTAGAGAATTGAGGAAGTTGTCTCGACCCAGTGGCATAAAATACAGTCCCTATAGCTATCGTGACTTGTACATTTCAGTGGATTTGATACCAAGCAAGCTAATGATATACTGTATTGATTTTTTTGCTTGGTGGCTCTCAATTCAGAATTACTTTTTTTGCCAATTTATTAATTCCATCATCAGAACTCTGGTTAAATTAGCATGAGGAGAATAGTGATTCTTTAAAAGATAAATAGAAATTTTTGTTTTTTAGGAATAACAAATTATAAGTTAATATCCTGTCAGTTACACATATGGAAAGTTTTGGGCGAATTCGTTCATAAAATGGATCGCTCACCGAGCCGGTCGCGCGTTTCCGTTTTACACCCTGCCCTAGGCTTTTCGGCAAGAAATTACACGAAACATGCTGTATCCGAAGTCTAAGTTTGTTTATATCGACGTCAAGAATAGCGAAGCCAAAGCTTATGTACAATTTCAATTGGGGATGCGAGGGTCTTCTTGTTCAAGACGGTTTTCCCGATATATTATTGTTTTGTTATCGCTGGGCTAAATTTTGCGAGCTGATCACGCATCCTCACGCTCTTAGAGTATTGCGTATTAATGGATAAAAATAAATGATACGACTAGGAAGATCAACTAGTATAGAGAGTTAGCTAGCGCTACGTGACATTTTCAGAGTTCTGGTGGTGTGCAGAGCGCCGAGGCAAGATGTGGACGACTAGACTCCGAATACCAGTCGGTTTGTAAAATTTTATTGGAGAAAAGCCTAGGGCAGGGTGTAAAACGGAAACGCGCGAGCCGGTCAACTCTGCACAGAGCTTCGCACCAAGTACCGCAGTGTGCACTGGCGCGTAACACAGAGAGGCGACCGTCACTGGGTGCGTCCATTATGACAAAATAGGGAGAATGGGTCTTGTTCATAACAAAAACATAAAACAAGGACGATTTATCGAAAATAATATCGCTAGTGATATTCGTTTGTCTCGCAATGTGGTCAATAAGGAATCTAAAAGATCACGACGTTTCGTATGCTACTGCGATACTTCGTCAGGTGATAAAAACTGTTGTAAGCAAGGGTCTTTTATACTTTACGGGAGGACCGTAAAGCGGTCTAAAATTCGATCGATAATTGGAACAATAACGCCCAATGTCTATTGGTCGACGCACACGGTGATCGACCAATCACCAAGGCCGCTGGTTCGGCCGCTGGTTCGGCTGATGCACCAGGCCTATTGGCCGACGCATACGGTACACGACCAATCAACGGGCCGCTGGCTCGGGCCGTCTGCTGAATGGAATCGACCGTTGTTGGCTGGCAGGACGGCGAGTGTCATGGCGGCGTATCGTCCGCATCCAAAATTCGGGGATATCGATCCCGTTGTCTCTGTTGAAATTATTAGGATTGAGACGGATATTGATAGCTTCTTTTACCCTCCGTGTATACCAATGCCGTTCCTGGGAAAGGCACTGAACCCCGTCCCAGTCTGGTTGATGCTGGTTGTCCCAAGCATGTTCGGCTACGGCTGAGTTGTCAGTTCGACGGAGTCTGACGTCCCTCTTATGCTCAGTGATTCTTTCTTTTATCGGACGGGCAGTTTCACCGACAACGGGATCGATATCCCCGAATTTTGGATGCGGACGATACGCCGCCATGACACTCGCCGTCCTGCCAGCCAACAACGGTCGATTCCATTCAGCAGACGGCCCGAGCCAGCGGCCCGTTGATTGGTTGAGTACCGTATGCGTCGGCCAATAGGCCTGGTGCATCAGCCGAACCAGCGGCCGAACCAGCGGCCTTGGTGATTGGTCGATCACCGTGTGCGTCGACCAATAGACATTGGGCGTTATTGTTCCAATTATCGATCAAATTTTAGACCGCTTTACGGTCCTCCCGTAAAGTATAAAAGACCCTTGCTTACAACAGTTTTTATCACCTGACGAAGTATCGCAGTAGCATACGAAACGTCGTGATCTTTTAGATTCCTTATTGACCACATTGCGAGACAAACGAATATCACTAGCGATATTATTTTCGATACTATATCCGCAATGAGTAATATATTTAGCATTAAGGACGATTTAATTTGCATGTTTATGTCTTTTAATGAAACTCTAAGACGACACAAAAACAAAAACAAGACTTTAAAACTGTTGAAGATTGAATTCATATCGATAATTCAATATCAAAGAGTTCACTAATTATATATCTAACCCCACAATCAAATGGAATATTCCTCTCTCAGGGTCTGAGGTTTACGACGAACAATTTTACAAAATCCTTTGTGTTTCTTCCTGGTCACTGGCAAATTACACAAGAAATCCATGATGTATCACCATCTAATTATCATTACTACAGTCTACATGTCTTCTTCTTCCCACATTTTAGGTTGAAACTCACATATTGATAGAAATAACTACTCAAAATGGACAGGTTCGGAGAACATTCCGAGAGGAGACGTGCTGTTTCAATTCGCACGCTAATGTGTACGTCTATGGAACTCGTGTAGTGTGGCATATTTCATGCTCTTGCGAAAAAGGAACATACATGAGAGACAGCAAATCATTGGATGCAAAAGTGCAACCTTTTGCTCTTATCCAATCAAAATGAATGATACATGACTGGAATCGTTGAACACTCTGCTTTCATTTAATATGCGAGACAGTGCAATTCGGCCATCGAATCAGTTCTACAACCAAGATGAGTATGGAGAGTTGACAAATTTTGGGCGAAAATCGGTTGACCTCCATAGAGAAAGTGTCCTGAAAGGGTTTTTTGTAACATTTTTAAGCAAAAAGTGCAACCTTTCCCCATGAATGAAATTATTTCAAATTTATATCATCTTAAAGAGAATATATTGAATTTTAAAACACCGGCCGAGACGGTATTAAAAGTGGATTCAGTTAGGCTGTTGCTGTGATTTAGCGTAGGTAATGCATGAAATGGTAAGGAATTTCACGTGTTGTAGCTCACGGTGCGATGCGTGCGGAGCAGATGAACAAAAGTTTTTCATATGGCCACAAGGGTACATGTATATATATGTAGTTAATGCCCATTTCCCTCCGAACAGACAGTCTGAGATGTTGTCAGGAAAGTATAGAGTCATATAATATATTCAGAAGCAAGATCGATAGCCCTTTTGTGTTCTAATAAATGTCTTCACCAGAGCTTGCAGTGCTATAATGTCTGTTTGGAGCTAAAAGGACATTAAGTCATATCCTTTTATTCCCTTTAGTCTCTGAACTCACAATATGTGTTAGTGACAAACTCTCAAAATTGGCACTTATGTTGTGGTTTTTGCATGAAAGCTTCGCCGTCTGTAGGGGGCCATCATATCCAGTAGAGCAGGACCTCTAGTAGATGCTAAAATCATAGATGCATTCAGAAGAAGCATGCTCTCCACTGTTGTATTCGTCTCCAAGCTTGCATTATCTTTCACAGGTTTAATTAAAGGGGGGGGGGGGAGGGAGGGTTAAAGTTTTTTTTAGGATTTCAGGGTATTTTCCAGTTTTTCATTTAGAATTTTGTTTGTAACAAAGAAACTCTACTGGTACAATATTTTGATTTTGCCTCTCTTTTGATCACTCTCTCTCTATGTACTGTATTTCTATCTACAAATGTTTATTCTGTTGTAGTTCCCTCCCACTTCTCTCCTTCTCTCTCTTTCTCTCTCTTTTTTGTGTGTCTTTGTCTTGTTCTGTCTGTCTCTTCCCTACATATATCTCTCTTCTTCTGTCTCTCTCTAGAGCTATCTCTCCCCTTTTCCCTCCCCTCTCCCTCCCTCTCACGGTCTCTCTTCCTCTCTCTCCTCTCACTCCCCCTTCTCTCCCCCCTCCCATCACTTTCTCTCTATTGTTTTGTTCTTCCCATCTCTATGTTTTTCCACGCTACTATCCTCTCCTTTTCCCATCAACTCTAACCTTTCCAAAGTCCTTCTCTCCCGTCTTTTAATCTATCCCATGCTCTAATTTTAATTCTAATTCTAAATCTAATTCTCTCTATCTAGCTCTCCCAGCAGCTTAAAACAAAACCATCAACTCACCTTCCTAAAGCTAGAAAGGCACTAACCCACATTGTTTAAAGCACAGTTAACGCCCATCTGGCTCTCGATCAGCAGGTAAATTGGAAGAGATTCTGCCAGTAATTAAAGACCATGCTCTCTGTATCTTCTCTCTATCTATCCCAACTGCATAAAACAAAGCCATCTAATCACCTTCCCAAAGCCAGAAAGACATCAACCAACATCATTAAACGCGCAGTAACGCCCTCCTAGCTCTAAGCAGGTAAATTGGAAGAGATTCTGCCAGTAATTAAAGACTTGATTCATTAAGCCCGAGGATTGTTTGTGGTCTGTGATTACAGCGATGATTGAATGGGAGTTAATATGTATTAGATTACACATGACGATTGGTGTGTAACCAATTGTGATCTCTTGTTCGTTCGTGCCCAGTCCATGAATGGGAGTTCGATCTCCTGTTGTGTTAGGGATTATTTCTTAATATCCTACCATGCTTCATCAGGAGTAATTTGTCAGTGGATCTTGATTTTAATTTCAAGAGAATGAGCAGTTTGTGGTACCGGTAATACCCCTCCCTTATCAATTCTTTCTTCTTCCATATCTTCTTCATCTCCCATCTCCTTCTTCTTCTTAAACCCCTTGTCTCTTGTCCCATCTTTGCCAGAATTCTGCACTGTTTTTGTCTGTATGGAAATGACATTTTCAAAGTTCAAGCTATTTAAGTTTAATGAAGTCTCAGATTTAGCACCAAACTCATGGTTGATGAAGGTTTCCTTAAAATATTATTTACAAAATACTATTTTTTGTCACAAGGGCCACTTCTTTATATCCCCTCTGATTTAGGGGTAACCGCTACAAAAAACACACCTGAAATATTGTGTATTATGATAAAATCTTTCAAATAAATGAGGTGTGCTTAGTTTGTGGGGTAGTGGCAACCAACGCAAAAACTAAGAATTATATTTGACTTTGGCCCTCTGGTTATTTGACATCATAATGTAAATTGAAATTCTTACACATTATATGAAATCATTTGTTTTTCAAAAAGTTAATGAAAGGTATCAGGTTGCTTTCAGTGTGAGAAAATGTTTAAATTGTATATCTGCTCTCAAATATTCTTTCTATGGAATTGTCGTTGCATGATTCCTCTATTTCATTGTCATGTGTAAAAAGAGACAGAAAAAGAATTGACCTGGTCAATACTATGATAAATTTTTAACTGATGGGGATTAAAAATATCAATTTACCATGGTGATTTCAAAAGATAGTTTGCTTTGTCCAGTGTTTATATTGTATTTTGAACGGCATGACCTGTCATTATCTTGTTTTCATTTTAGCATTGACTATTCAAATCTTATGAAAAGGAAGACACAATACCTGCACAGTTGTATATCCTATTTATGTCCATGTACCCTGAGGTATAGTTTGTACTCTCTTTCATAAATCAAGATCTATATTCTGTTCCATATACTAGCCTAATTGGCAGATGTCTATTTTTTACTATTTCACATAGAACATCTAAATTGAATAATAGTGTTGAATTGGAGGAAAATAGCAAGTCTGTGAGTCTCTTCAAATGGTAAGGCAACTAGATTATTTTTCTGTCTGAAAATGTTAAGATGAGCTGGAGGCAAAATATGGAATCATTGTATTTGATAACGACACGAGAAATCAGTATCAATCTACTGTAATCCTGCCCCCAAATATACAGTTGATTTCACGGCCCGTTTTCTTGGGAGGATTACGGCACAAAGGGTAATTCAATCAAGAGAAACTGCCGCCAATTTTCTGCTTTGGATACCCCGGAAAATGAACACCCCCTCAAAAGACACGTTTTAAGGCTGGAAGACGGCGCAGACAAAACGATGGGTGCCTAAATTGAGAACGTGGTCTTCACTTAAAGTTAATTGCTTGGTGACTTAACTACTGCAAGCTTATGCAGAGCGATGCCTCGGGCCCGTCGGTTTTTAAGTAAAATCTCTGCTTTTTGAGATTAAAGGGAGCAAATTTGGGATTGGATCTTTGTGGGAAAGAGACAGTCATTTGTGGTAGATGGGTGCATCGTAGAAGGAATTGGATACAGAAGTAGAAATAAGGAGTAAGGGGAAGAAATCTATGTATACCTAAAGAGCGAGAAGAATCACATATGAAGCTCTTAATTGTCTTTTGTTGTTGTTATTGTAGTTGATGATGATGTACAATATAGGGTTAATGTACCTCTGCTTTTTCTCATTTGAATCCAAGTAAAATATGATATTAGATCAGTATAAATGTTTGAACAAGACATTTCACGCTGCATGTAGATGAATGAAATGTTAATTCAAAGAGTGATTCAGTGTATTGTTTAATATCTATGCTTTAACAGATCGTATCTAATTTACATTATGCGAAATATGAATCATCTCTAGATAAACTGCATGATTAGTTCAAAGAAATACCATCACCAGTCATATCATCTTACTCCCGCTCTCCTTGTGGACTTATCCTTCATCTTATATTTTCCAAATTTAAATGCCAATTTTAAGATGACTTGTACTCTAAAGCTTCTACAAACCTTAAGATATGGTAGGCAAGCTTTCATCCACTCCTGTGCACTTTCTCACGCAAAGTGATTCTTTGCACGGTTTATTGCTGTCTGCATGCTACCTCGAGCTCTGTATTGGAATTTTAAGATGCTTTTTAACCGACTGTACTTTTCGCTCACCTCCCAACACCTTTCTCTGGTATCTGGGATTTTTGTCGGTGATGAAAGCCATAAGGGCGTTAACTCTGTGTTAAAATATATGGTTTAAAGCCCCTCTGGCTCTCAGCCGATGCTTTATCCTCTTGACACCGGTATTGATTCTCAACAGAATCCAAGGCAACATCACCCCAGCATCCTCTATATTACCCCTCTTTTCTGCATCAGTGGGGTTAGCTGAGGCAGAAAAATACCTTGGCGGCTCTCTTTTGCTTGGACATTATACACCTCCGATGGCTCCATTCTCCTTCGATGAAAGCTTCCTCACACATATTTCAACATCAAAACATCCCGTTTTCATGGTACGAGATGAAGTTTTCTTGATGTACATTGGAATTTCTTTAACGCTCTTCGTGTTTTCATAAGATCGTGCTTCAATGAATACTCTCTCTTTTCTATTTGTGGTGTGTCATTTCAGTTTATTTTTGTAAAAGTGAATCATAATTAAATGATCTAAGCTTGGATTATATGGCTTGGGATCATTCTCTTGTGAAATACTTAAAACGGAGAACTATCGGTATGAGTATATAATATGTTGGAAGTCTTTTATTGTTGGATACAAAGTTGCAGTTTATTAGTTTGATAAGGAGATTGTTTTTGATGTAAACATTGAGCAATATTCTATGGATATTAAAGAAAAATATGTTGAAAGTATGCTTGGTGGGGGGGGGGGGGGATGGGGGATGAGTGGGGGGGGGGGGGGAGGGGTAGAGCTGAAAAGAGAGAGAGAGAGACAGATTGCGAGAGAGGGATAGCAAGGAGGGGAGGTTCGGGAGGGAAAGAGAGAGAGAGAGAGGGGAGGAAAGGGGGATATAGGAGAGAGAGAGAGGGGGGGGGGGGGAAGAGGAGTTGAGCTAGGAGGATAGAGGGCAGAGAGAGAGAGAGAGAGAGAGAGAAACAGAGACAGAGAGACAGAGAGAGGGGAGGAGACAGAGAAACAAAAATTGTAGGAACATCAATATCCCAAATAAATAGCAGTCACAGAAAAATTATGATTGAAATAAAATATCTATATGTCAAATGAATTATTTCTGCAATCTGTGATTGAATTTCTGCATACCATATGAGCACAGATAAAAGGGGCAAAACTCATAATGTTCTGTTAAAAATGCTTTGTGTTGAGTAACTTGAGATGCTATTTTGGGGAGATTCTCACAGAAACAATGTGATTGAAATGAAATATCCACAGATCAAATAAATAATTCCTCCACCATACAATTGTATTCTACATACCACATGAAATTAGATGAATGAACGAACTTGTATACTGTTCAGTTAAAAAATGTCTCATCTCGAAAGAGAAATTGGATCTGGAGATGCATTTTTTGTAATTTTTATTTTTATTTTTTTAAATTTTTTTATTTATTTATTTATTATTTTTTTTTTTGGGGGGGGGTTCTTTCTTGCTTTTTGTCATCCTGAAAAATGATACGGCATGTATAATAAATGGCAGTAATCCGGAGACCTCTGGCAATGTGATGAATCATAAATGCTATGTTTGATTGTGGCGGTGACAATGACATGGATTAAAGTAGCTGGGACTAGGGTTTCTCCGGCAGGCAGGCGTGTGGGAATTGGAATATCAATCTCGTCTCATGGGTAGCAATGCAAGGATTTTAATACCAGAGATGCGTAGTATGTCACTTTTGTTTCTGTTTGCGGGGAATTTGATATCTGGAAAAAAGACAGGCCGTTACCTGTTCTATAGAGATGGATTGAGGTTTTGTCTGTTTCTTTTCCATTTGTTTTCACCCATTTACGGTATTACATTTCAAGTCACGTAAAGTATTCATATGCAATCAGTGTTATGTCGTTTCAGTGCGATGATATCAGGAATACATGTTGAGGGATTTATTTTCACTTCTTTGATTAATTTGATGGAATATACTTGTGTCTGTTTAATGTATTAGTTTGCTTTTAGAACTGCTGTTGGCAAACTTTGAATTGAATTAATTTATAAATTTAATTAATTTATAAATTTAATTGCTAATCTTTAAACAGACCACATTTCAATCATCTTAGAATCTTTACTGAATTTAAGAAACATCATTGTTAAACGTATGTAAATATATGCTTTACACGTACATACAAATGAATCTGTGAGTTTTTGCTTTAATATTACTAGTTTTCAAAAGTCAAGTGGAGGAGGGGGGGGGGGGGGGGAGAGCTAAATAGGTTTAATTTTCTGAGTGACAATTATTAATGCAAACAAACTAGATATTTGTTCTTATAAAAATGAAATCAAAGTCCATAGGTAAAAAGGAGTCTCTCCCCCCCCCCCCTCTCTCTCTCTCTCTGTCTCTCTTTCTGTCTGTTTCTCTGGCTTTTCTTCCCTCTCCCCCTCTCTCTCACTCACTCGCTCTCTATCTCTCTCTCTCTCTCTCCTCTCTCTCTCTCTCCGTCTCTCTCTGTAGATATATACTCACACAAACATATGCTATCTTTCCAGGTGGAGTGATACAGTACGGACAACTTGTACACAATTTACACTGTCTTTGCACAACCCCATTACAAGTATGTCCACTTTGACTGCCCATTAGTGAAGCCTATGGCATGCAGTTAGTATTTCCATTACGATTGTATCATGCATGCATTTCAGGGTGCCCTAGAGGCCGAAAAGAGAGAAAAATGCAATAATGGACTGCAAAGTATATTTATGATTCATCCTATACCTGGTAAAAGGGCACAAACCTAATTTTGGTCTACTATAACATTTTTGGTGTTTGTTTGTTTTGCAATGCAATATTGACAATGAGCTAAATGTTTAGTCAAATAAATGTTACAATTTATTTAGATACATATATATATATATATATGTGTTTTTGTAGAAATGTTCATGGCAAAATAAACATAATGTATACCGTAATTTTTTAAAGTTCTTGCCAGTGAAAGTGCTATTTGGGATTAAAAAAAAAAAACACTTTGATTTTGTTTCCTGGTACCTTGGAGAAATCCTTTCCTTATAAAATAATCCTTTTTTTATGGATACTAGCATATTTTTGTCCTGTATGTTGACATTGGAGATAATGACTTTCCATTTTTCAATCTAGTGATAATTTAACTTGCTGGTACTTCATTCTGTTTCTGCAAAACCAAGTGAATGGATTCATGTACAGTATGACTATTTGATATACTGTCTCTAGTTACTACACGTGTTACATACTCGCTTTCCCCTATTGTCTTATGCTATCTGAAGAAAAATATTATTACAACGTACAGTGAAACCTGTATAATAAAGACCATTCAAGGGCTATAGCGCTTACAGACTTCGGTGGTCATCGCTTTATGAGCAATGTTTTTATTATTATTATTATTTATTTTTTGTTATTATTATTATTATTATTATTAAGGTGACAAGAAAATTGGTCTCTATAGGCAGGTGGTCTTCATGTACAGGTTTCTATGAGAAAAGATTGTCAAAGGAAACAAAAAAAATGTGGTCTTTATAGACAGGTGGTCGCTAAAGCAGGTTTCACTGTATTTTCAAAACTGCTTTGAATGTTATTTCTGAATGATGTTTGCTGCTCACACTGTAGGTCTAATTTTAGAGGGTTGTTACAAAAACAAAAATTCTTTCAATTCAGTATTTATTCAATTTCATAAAAAAACAGTAACATCAAATATAAATCAAATATAATATAAAAGAAATACTACTTATACATCATTATTATTAAAATAGCAAAATATTGACAGTAAAAAAAAATAGGAATTTGGTGGGTTTTCTGGACAGCCACCATAAACAGTAAAACTAATAAAAGAATCATACAAAATGATATATGAATAAACAATGACAAAAAAACAACAACAAAACAAAAGAACCCCAAAACCAAAACAAAGTAAAACATGAGCAAAAATAAAAAATATAGACCGCACAACCCTAAACAAAATTGCACTGTGGAGTAATATGAGTGTTGTTACAATGAAAGATTACTGGAAACAAGATATATTTTAATGTGTTAGGGTGGCAGGTATGCTTGAGAACGGGTGCAATTAGCGAGAATGGCACTACTGGGAAATAATAAAACTTTCCCATGCAATTACCAGCAAACTCGATCCATTCTTTCATTTGTCTTTTAATTATGCAGGCGCTAATTCATCACATACACACAAGTGTGCCTTTATCTTTATAAATTGGTGACAATTAGCAACTATGCAATTGGCCTCCACAGGAAGGATATGTGTGATAAAAATTAATGACATCACATTTGCCACTAGTTAACGTAGCCAGTCTAGACTTTATGAAATATTTTGGTTATTTCAGGGGGTATGTGAAGGGGGGGGGGGGGGGTGGAGCATGTACAAGTGATGACTATTCATATTTTGATGTTTTGGAGTGATCCCCCCCCCCTTTTTTTACTTTTTAATCAGTTACCGGTATTTAATTCCACAAGTGACTTATGTGAACTAGATCAATAGAGGGAGGATCACGCCGAGAAAGAGAGACAGATAGAGAGTGAGAGAGAGAGAAAGAGAGACAGACAGAGACAGAGACAGAGACAGAGACAGAGACAGAGAGAGAGACAGACAGACAGAAATAGAGAGGGGTAGAGAGAGAGAGAGGTATATATATATATATATATACATTGTAGGGACAGAGAGAGAGAGAGAGAAGAGAAGGGATAGAGAGAGAGAGGGAGAGAGAGAGAGAGGGAGAGAGAGAGAGAGAGATCGAGAGAGAGAGAGAGAGAGCAAGAGATAGAGATGGGCAGAGAGAAGGGATATGAGGAATAGGGAGAGAGAGAAAGAGGAAGAGAAAGAGAGAGAATGAAGGACAGAGTAGTATGAATAGACGAAGGGAAGTAGAAGGGGGGCGGAGTAAACAAGGGGGGCAGGGTCAAGATACAGAGATATACACCTTACAAATGATGTTGTTTTTCAGTATATGTCATTAATTATGTCATTGGAAAGCCCTAAACTGGTTTCCCACGCATCAACTCGTCATTAGCACAGCCCTCTATATTCATCCTAACAAGACGAGGAAGTGCTCCCATTTTGTTTTAATTTCCTCCTAAATTGGTCTCTTATGGACTTCCTGAGTAGGAGATGCAAAGGAAGGCACTTGGACAGAGAGGGTAACGAGATAAGTAATCACTGACCACCAGTTTGACCCATCAAGTGGAGAATCTTTTCATGTGCCCTTCTTTGTTTCGGTGAAAACCAATGCACAGGTAGTTAGTTGGATGACTTTATTCAGGTTTCTTTCCATTTACTTTCCTGTTTTTGAATACATTAAATATTTTCATCACTTCCTCTCCCTCTCTAGTCCCTTAGATTGTAATGAGGATTTTATGAAGGGGTAATTATTAGGTACTAAATCTTGCATTATTGACCCTAAATTTGCTCAATCCTATTGCTGGGAAGAACCTTTTCTTAATGAGGGATATGTAATAAGAATCTACCTATAATAGGTATTTCGAGAACAGCTAAAAAAAAGAGTAGTGTATAGGACTGTCCTGGAAATTCATAATATTTCATTGTATTACAAACACGAAAATAACTGGAAAATTGTCCCAATTACCTCATAGTCAAATTACCTATCCACAAAATTTGGATTCACATTGATTGTGTGACAATTTTTAATGTTTTCATCACTTTGTCTCTCTCCAATTTCTTTGAAACTTTTACCAACTTATTTATATGATTTGCCTTTTCACTCATTTCAAGTTGAAGTATTACCCTTAAAATAAAAAAAAATCAACAAAAAATCAACAAAACTAAAATCTGCTTAATAGAGCAGTGACTCCAGATGACCTGATGATCGATGGATAATAAGACTGGTACCACTTTGTTTAAGTTAGAAGGAAGGATTCTGTAGATTTGGCCATGCAATTTGATCCTATACCATCTGATCATGTGGCACCATTACATTGACACTAATACTTTCTAAGGGTATGGTTGTGGGAGGTAAAAGTTTTATAATCTTTGAACATGCTGGTAGTATTGTGATTTCAAGATAAAATTGAATTCTGGTCATATCAAAATGATAATAAATTTGGCCCAGTCTTGGTAAAGTTACAAGCACTGTACACATAAAGATGTTTATGGGACGACACGAACATGTGGCATACAAATCTGTCCCAATTTTTATGCTGTTACATGCCATATTTAGAATATTAGGGCATTTGAAGAGCCATGCTTTTCAGGGAACATGTCTTATCTGATGTTCTTCCACACTTGCATAATAACAATGATAAGGCTCACAAATTATTTTTCACCTCTACCCAGAACTCAACCTTCTCTTTAAGAGGTAATGGTATCATTGATATCAAAATGTAATGCTTTCCAGAAACTTGGATGGGATAATTGGAGAAAATATATTTACAATAATTAAATGTAAGGTGAATGATTGACATTTTTGTAAGGGAAAATATAGATTTTTGAATACTTTTTAGTACAGGGAAAATGGAAGGGGAGCTCGTAAGAAATGTAAGAGTCTAGAGAAATAAAAACTGGTGTTTCGATCCAAGCTGTAGAATGAAACAATTTTACTGGTATACAGTCACAACTTTCTGCATATTTGATACCCTTTTAAATGTACACAAATGAGATAAAGCTCTCTTATTGAAAGTTTATAAAAAAAAAGATAAAACTGTTTTGTTGATCCAGCTTTACAATGAAACAATTTTACTGGTATCCAACTTTCTGCATATGGGATACCCTTTTAAATGTACAAAAACAAGATAAACCACTCTTATTGAAAATTTATTTTTAAAAGAAGGGAGATGAATAAGGGAAACTAAATTTCTGTTTTTCTCTTTATACACTGTTAATGTTACTCAACTTTGCAGTAACCTCAGGCTTGAATATAATTTGGTAATTTTTAAAATTTGATTTATTTATACTGAACTGAAAGCTGAGCGGTTTGCCTCCTGTATCAATCTGTTATTTCATTTCTTTGCAAAAAGCAGTCTTTTCAGTCTCCTGTCTTTCCCCCGTTCAAAATATGAGTTATTGCCATCATTTATCAAATTAAGAGAATTAAGGAGAAGAGAAAAAGAAGAGAGATGTATATATGGACAAACACATAGGTACCCAAGGGACATATTATTAGACTATAAAGCTTTTCTTGTCTTTTATTTATGATTGTTTGTCAAATAAATTACAGTATTCTAAATCTAGACTTCAAGTGCTATGCGATTGACTTACCAGCTAAGTGCTTCTGCAAGTTTGTGGAAATGATGCCTTTTTAATGATTCAATATTCTTCAGTTTAAAGTTCTGTGGCTGTTATAATTTATTTTCCATTTCTTTAAGGTTAGTTTGATGTCAAATCAATCTGATCTTTGTGCAAAGTAATGGGTTCATTGACCCGCTATATACCTGTTTATTTGATGAAGTGGTACTCATAAGGAGAGAATAAACTGCTTACCAGAAATACAGAGTTTTTTATATTATGTGAAATTAGTCAATATCAGAGTTGTGTTCATGCTATTAAGAGTTTGAGACTTGGGGGGGGGGGGGGTATTTTCTATTCAGCTTTGCTAAGTAAGAAAATTCTTTTTATTCATTTTCAGTCTTTGTGATTTTAAATTTCAAATTGTTTTGTCATGAGCAAAGGAGTTACACTGCAAACAGCAAAGTTAATGTACAAATGATCATGTAGTTGTACCTCGAAATACTTGCCTGATGTTCCTACCAATACTTTGGACAAATGCAACTTAATTTTTCTTCTATTGCAGCATTACTGCTTATAGGCATAGATTTAGAGAAAACACAACAAGTGCGCAGGGATGAATTTAAGATTTTTCCTCAGATTTTGAGGAAGTTACAAGTAGGAAATATTAATTTCCATTGATAAAATAAACAGTAGGACTTTGTTTTTTGTTTAAACTTATGCACTGTGATAAGGATTTGTTGTGAGAGAGGTCACCGAGATCTGACAGGAAGTTATCATTTTGTTGTGAATGGGTTAGATTCCAGTTTCCATTATTGCCAGGAAGAGATAACTAAACTGATTTCCTTTCTTTCTCACTTCTCTCTCTTTGCTCCCCCCTCTCTCTCTCTCTCTCTCTCTCTCTCTCTTTGTCTTTCTCTTGCTCTATCTCTCTCTTTGTCTTTCTCTTGCTCTCTCTCTCTCACCCTCTCTTCTTTTTCCTATCTCCCTCCCTTTCTCTCTCTCTCTCTATGTCAACCTAATATACTACAATAATATTCATAATGATCAATGATCATACACCTTGTATATGATACTATATTGTCTAATTAGTGTATCTCATTAACTATTCTTTGTTGAACATCTGCATATTCACACCTTGGAAGTGGGCATAAAGTTATAAAGACTTCCCTTTCCCTCTGATGAATTATGTTGTATTCGAAAGGCTCTGTGCAGTTGTTGAGGATCACTGGCAATTGAACATTTATTTAAATATGTATCGGCTTCCTCATACCCTCATTGACTTTTATTGAAGGAAGTGAAAGTGAGATAAGAAAGTATCTTACAAAATGAGCAACATTTTAGTAGTGAGAGAAGAGAGAACCCCCCCTCTCTCTTTCTTTCTCAATATATTATACACATTTATTTATATACATTTATGATTTATATTGTCTGTTTATTATGTTTAGTGTATATATCTGTAACTTTATGATCTCTTTCTCTCCCACTTTTTGAACAAGGTGAAACTTAGATAAGGAAATATTTGACAAGCCAGAGAGATTTTAGATTAATGAGAGAAGAGAGAACATAATCCCACCACCTCCCCAATCTCTCTTCCTCAAATATATACATATCTATTGAAGTTCAGTCATAATCCTACATTGTCATTAAATATCTTAGTTACGGTACTTTATAATGTGTTTCACTACTTTCTATCTTTATTTTATTCTGTTTTATTTATTTTATTTTTTGAAGGAGGTGAAAGTGAGATAAGGATATATGTGACAAGCTGAGGGATGTTAGATTAATGATAGATCGGAGGAAATCCTCGTTTAAACTCCAAAAAACAGTCGCATGTGGGTTAAACATTAACTTCCTGTGGTCGATTGTTGGTCCGCAGGTTCAAGTGGTCCTATCTTCATCGCTTGCATGCATGCATGGTTCCTGAAAACAAAGGATTTTCCAAGCTTTGGCTTGGTACATCCTGAAAGTCTTAACTCATCTCCAGTCTCTGTCTCTCTGTCTGTCTGTCTCTCATCTCTCTTTCTCTCTCCCTCTCTCTCTCTTCCCCCCTCTCTCTCTCACACACACACAATGGACCTACCTCTCATCCTATCTATCTGTATCTGTATCTTTCTTTCTCTCTCCCTAACTCTGCCTACCTGCTTTGTCACCCCCCCTCTCTCTCTCTCTTTCTCTCTCTCTCTCTCAATATATATTATACATGTATGTATCTCTCTCACTCCCTCTCTCAATCTTGATCTCAATTTCTCTCTGACTCTCTTTCTTTCTCTTTCTCTCTCTTTCTCTCTCTCTCTCTCTCTCTCTCTCTTTCACAGACACACACACACACTTCCTCTCGCCATTTCTCTCCCCATTTCTCTCCCTCTCTCTCCCTCTTTTTTCAAGCTGTGAATAAATACCCTGATGACAGAATCAATTTGAATTTTCTTTGGTCTCATTGTCTAAATTTGGAAGGATGCTAAGTTCATTTGGCTGGGAACTGTGTATCCAACAACCATTTTTAGCATGTTTAGTACAAACTTGTGATGTTTCAAGTGCTAGCTATTACAGATGCAGCATAAGTATTTGTTTTATTCGTGGAAGCTATGACTGTGTTTCCAATATTAGTTTAACAAATATTGATTCATCAATCATTCTGTATAAAAATTAGCAAGTGTCATGCTCCATTCTAACCCCCTGTGAGTCCCACTTTCCTGTTGTTGTACTGAAGGGCAATTGTTTTCAATACTTCATTCTGCAAAAGATGTTTGGGGAAGATTCTTTTGGATGTATATATTACAACTTTTTTACAAGATTTCTTATTCAAAAAAATAAAAATGTATATGCTGCCTAGCTATCAGAATATTGCTGTTAATCAAGTTTACCAGGAAAGGCATTTAAACTACAAGACTCACCATTTAATAGAAAAAGTCTGTATTGTTTTGGCAACAACATTATTAGATTTCTGTGGTATCATTTCATTTCATTTGAACATTTTGATTAAACAAACTTGAATGAAAAAATAGTAATTACAGCAGCCTTTGATGAACAGATGGTTGTGGCCGATTGTCAATTTAAACAACTGAACATTTTCAATTCAATGGAAAGTTTATTTCAAGTTCATTTTAAAAATCAAAAAGGATATTATATATTTTAGGATATACAAATAGTATAATAAGATGAAATACAGAAAAAGATACAAATCATGAAAACAGAGTATATATTTAAAAAAGATTAACTATATCAAACCAAGTAGTTTACTCAAAGTGAGGTACAAGCGTGACAAATGCACAAAAAGATTGAAAGAAATGAAAAGAAAACGGAAAGGGAAAGGGTTTGCCGAAGGGTATCTATGGGTTTCATATCTGTATTGTTGAGGAATCCCCTGTAATTATGATTCATCCGATAATGATGCTCAGGCAGGGGCATTCACCCGTAAGGGATCATCATATGTTTATATGCATTCTAAACACTGTCCAGTCTTGTATGTCCTCCAACTGCATGTGTTCATCGAGGACAGAGAGACCATGGGACCTTTTAATCCTCCGTTCACACTACCAGAAATCATGGTATAGCTTTACAAGGATCTTTTAATATACGATACGATGTGAAGAAAAAATGTTTAATGAAACGTGGTATAGCAATTTTATATTGTTTAGAATGAAATCTCAATAATCTATATGGTTCAACTGGATGTTGTATCATATGTAATGAGGCGGGGCCTAATGAGAGCGCGCACTTATGATTGGCCAGCTTTCCTTTTAACTGACCTCTTCAAAACCAAAGTATTTATACAATGTTTCTTTATAGAGTGGTGAAGTGTGACGTCATCAAAAATATATTTTTAGAATTTCTCAATTTTTCTTCATTTTCCGAAAGAGCATAACAAATCATTTCCAAATGTCAAAAACCAGTTAAAAAGGTTAAGTATTGGCTGAGATATGACCATCTGAATGAAAAAAATTCCTATAGGAGCTCAGTGTTATATTGCTCTGGCTCATAACTTTATGAACCAGAGCAATATATATAACACTGAGCTCCTAAAGGAAATCTATTTATTCAGATGGTCATATCTCAGCCAATACTTAACCTTTTTAACTGGTTTCGACATTCGGACATTATTTGTTATGCTCTTTCGGAAAATGAAGAAAAAATTCAGAAATTCGAAGAATATATTTTTATGATGTCACAGCTTTGGTAATCTGTACAATGTTGTTATCTAGTCTATATGCCCCTATTCACTATACACTGATTCTTCATACAACACGTTTCTTTTTATACAAGTTTCGTACAAAATCCCTTTAGTCAGTCTGAACAAGGTAATTGGACCTTCTAAGTAGATGCAGCTAAAGCAAGAGGGGAGGGGATATGGTAATCACATATCCAATTATGATCAGCTGCCCGAGCCTGAGCCTGGCCTGGTTGCCAGCACTTTCCCCTCGCAAGGCAGGCAAGCGAGTCACTGGTACATCCATAGGAAGTGCCCGCTGCTGGTAGCTAGCTAGGCGCTATAAAAGCCGCTGGAAGTCGTGTGGATGCTGACAGTCCAATGCAAGAGCTCGCAGAGAGAGGTGGCGTGCATGAGGGTAGTAGGACAGAGAGGGGGTTTATGATAAGGAGAAGGAGAGGGCTTAATTGGTGAAGTGTGCATGGCTAGGAGGCCTCTTTCTCAATGCTGATTGAAAAGGATGCATGCAAGCTCACATGCTCTCTTGATCGTCTCTGACATTGGACTTTAAAAGGAACCAAGTGTGCTTTCGGATCGTTGTCATATTTTCAGAGTGTAGGATATCCAGTGCATATTTCCAGTGCATATTTCATTAAGGAATTTTATTTTGATACTGCCAGTGTTTAAGTGGTGCTTCGTGTTTGTCTATCATTTGATGGATCTTCAGTGACATACATGTGCGAGTGATATATCTTGGATTTAATAACAAGGAAATGTATTCATGTGCAGCTGTTCGCCTAGTCTTCTAATATTAAGGTATGGTGAAATGAAATTGTGTCTGATTTTTCATAGTAAAATTCAAATGATAAGATATGAAAACGATTCCTCTTTTTTGTTTTTGGCACTTTTTTTGCTTAGACTTAGAGCCAATGTGTATTAACTAATCGGTAGCCCTTTCCAAAGTGCTCATCACAAAATTACTAAAGAATATAAGTATTTATATTGAATATATATATCCAAATTGATATATAGATTTGACTTACCGCTGAAAGTAGGCCATATGTCGGACATGGTATCATATATTCAATATTTTATATTTTTATTTTATTATTTATTATATTTTCATTTGAACACTTAATTTTTCTAATGAGGAAAACTGCTATTTTTTTTTAGCACAATCTCCTGAGAGATATAACCTATAACCTATTTGATTCAAATTTTACATTTTTATCAAGTCATCTTTAGAGGCACTGTACCATTAATATCAGTTATCAAGTACAAATGGTGTGTTTTGGAAATAATGATTTACAACTAAAATACAAGTTCAGATATTTCAAAGCAACAAAGATAAACAAAACTAAATTACTAATAGTTCATTAATGATTTACATAGAGGGCAGAGAAAAATCAACAGTGTGTGGAAAGACATTGCATGTTCCAATAAGAAAAGAAGGATTATAGAAAGAAAAAGAAGATAAAAATATACAAAAAGGAATATAATATTTAAAGAGGGATAATTATGATACTATGAAAAGAAGGATATGAAACTAACCTTTGTACACAAACTGTATCCAATGTTTGCATTGTATGATTCACTGCCTGTACTATTTTGTGCAGTCCTTTGATACAATATGCATGCAGTATACTACCATGGTTCAGTATACAGTTTATCATAGAACTACATACGTTTAGTTAAGAGGCCATGCATTTTGTATCACCTGATCCAGGGGTGAGGGGATGGTGTGGGGGTATGGTGGGGGGGGGGGGGGGGGTCATTCTCTGAGACCCAAAAGGACACAAACTGATTGTCAAATGATAATGATTCTGTAATTTTCTGGAATGATAATATCATTCAAAAACTTAACAGTATTACTGGTGATCAATGTCAATTGCATATGATTAGGGTAGTCAGAACTGTAATGTTGTTGACCATCAGTACATAATGATCAAGTCTGACAATTTTTTTAATTTTAATGTAAATTTCAAATTTTCAATCTTTATATTCTGATATGCCTCGTAACAATTACTAGGACATTGCATTGCAGTTTTGAATATTTGAATGCTAGTATAGATTGCGTTTGTGATTTAATTAAAAAAATATATATTGATAAGATTATGAAAGCAGCTCAAACAAAATCTTGGCAGAAGGGATCATTTGATTTGGACCTGCAAATATATAGAATCATCATCATAATCTTCAAAATCTTTATCCATTTATAAATGTGAAAGATTCATCAATATTTATAGATGGATAAGCGATGAGTACCAGTTTTCCAATTTTGTTCTTGAAAGAATCCTAAGACTCTTCACTTCAAACATAATATGAGATCAGGATGATATCGTCTTTATCCTACCTCACATGAATTTGAATTTAGACTAGTACCCTAGCAAGTAGCAAATCCGCTTATTTTCCCCCTAATTCTATGTGCTATATATAGCATTCCAACCGACAGTCGTGATCTAGCACTTTTCCTGGATAATGTGTATAGTTTGTGACACCTAGGAAAGGGTAGTTCTGAGTCCTAGGTCCTCAAGATTAAACCAAAGGGAAATACATGTTGAGTGAACCTGTCTGCTTCACGTTGAAGAGGTAGACCTTTACTGTCTTAAATATTTCTTTTTAAATAAATCAAATTTTTTATCAGTAGTTTATTTTCAGTAAGAGTAATTAGAATTACCAAGTTATGAATAATCCTAAAATAGCATAATTTGTGTTGATGGTTTTAGGTGTGATAGTTTGATGGTTGGTTCGTTTGACCTGACTGCTAGGAAAGCATGTCTCACCACTCTGTTGTTTGTAAGCAACCAGGGGACTGACGGCTTTAAAGGTACTTTGTCCCATTTGCAGGCCAAAAAAATGAAAAAGTTAAATTCCAACTGCATTTGAAAGATAATACTAATTTAGAACTTCCCTAAAAAAGGTGGGGCTTGAAAATGTCTTCAAGTGGGAAAATAACGACCATTAGTTGTCAAATCGACTTTAGGGCTATAGAGCCCAAAAGTAATAGTCTTGATTTTCAGACAATTGTACCGAATGGTCATACGTTTTATGCTGCGCAAAGATTCAATCAGTTTAATCTTGGCCATCACAAGAAGTGGGTTATTGATGTAGACATATGCTCATGTACCCTTTACAACTCTTTTCATGTAGGTTATTACCAAAGAAGAAAAAAACCCAGTCAGTCACTCAATAGTATCTGACAGTGAAGTCTAGCAAGTAAACGGGTTTCCTTGCATAATTTGAATATGAGGACACTGCTAACGTTTAAATTTCACAGATAGGACATACATGACATATTCATAATTCCTGCAAAGTTCTACAGCATTTGAGGTTGGCTGCAAAAGGAACATAGTACCTTTAAGTCCTCTATGAGGGACTTGGTAATGAGGATTAATGCCTTACAAAAAGAGAACTAGCACATCGACTTTGTTTCAAACCTGGGACCTCCTGGTTACAAGACCATTGCTCTACCACTGAGCTATCTTGCCTCATCAAGTTAGGTGACTTAGTGATACCTTGTATTGCTTGACATGATCAAATTAGATCGAAATCAGACATTCAACTGTTCTAGGGTGCAACCTCAATCACAAACGACTGAATCCAATATCAATAGAACTTCAGTTACGTAGGCTTACACAAGTGTTAATTAAAGCACATGGAGTTAGTCTAGTCTGCATGCACAGACCCTTGTCAGTAGTGCATAACAGAGTGTCTGAAATAAGGCCATTAAAAAAAATATACATGTTTAGCGTCCCTGCCTGCTTCCTTTTTGGGGGCCGCCTCCTATTTTTTTTTTTTAATTTAAAAAAAAATGATTATTTTTTTTTTTTTTGAAATTTTTTTTGGGAATTTTTTTTTTTTAAAGAAAAAAAAGAAGAAAAACACTGCTAAATTGGATCTATTTCTGATTTAAAAAAAAAAAAAAAAATAAATGTCGGCGGCCATCTTGAAAAATAGCCCGACTGTCAGGGAAAATGTACCGAGCGGCCATTTTGAAATAAAAAATAAAAAGGGCCTCCTCCTTCCTATTTTTCGAAAAAACAGGACGCTAAACATGTTTTTTTTTTATTTGGCCTAAGAGGCCATGCGGACTGTATGGTCTAGTGAACCTCATAGGCTCTGCACTTACGCTGCTCCTCACACAGCCAGAAAAGGACGGATCTAGACCTTGCTTAAAGAGTGCTTTTTGGAAGATTTTTATGTATAGCTGTTAACTTGGAGTCTGTATCTTCAGACTAGCTTTATTCTGGTTGTAAACATTGACAAGTTGTATTCGGGAGAAATGTTTTACCCAATGGTCCTCAGCTGTCTAGCTGGCTAGCTGCCCATTACATGCTGGGCCGGTCTGGCAGCAATCCATGTTCAAAGTCAAATACAACCATTAACGTAGCAATACATGCTCTGGGGATGTCATAAAACTATCTTGGTGGATTTCCCTGTAACATGTTGTCATTTGTGTTAGTCACTCACTTCTATAGACACATTCAACCTGAGTCATTTTCATGTCCATGGTAGATTTTGTCAGAATTGATGTCCTCGGGGCTTCGTCAAATGTGCCTTTGTCAAATGTACCTTTAGTTCTTGTCCATTGTTTATACCCCAGTTAAAGTGATGAAACAGAATCCAGTCAGAAAACAGACTGAACAATTTATATATTCATTACTAAGACCCGTTTCTCACTCATCTTTGCTGGACTTTGGACTTTGCTGATCTAAGGTAGACCGATCCACTAGACCGCTCTAGAGGTACGGTTCGTTTGGTTTCACATTTTTACCCTGATGAGACATGTGATGCCATAGGAACAGGAAGCGAACCAGTCCAGAAGACCACATCACAAGGTAGTTTTATGGACCAGTCCAGAGGTATGCTTTCTGGCACGGTTGTACTTTCACACCTTGGACCTCTCTAACGTAGACTGGTCTAGCGTAAACAGGTCTAGGAAGTGAGTGAGAAAGGGGTCTAAGATTATTTCAATTTGGAGTCATTTTTGAAGTCAGGTGGGTGATGTGACTGAGGTATTGGGTATTTTGATACCATTTCTAGTTTTACTTCACACTTCTGCTCCTCATTTAAAATATGAATGTCAGTAAACATGAAACTGGTAATTCGTCCTAGACACAGCTAAATACATTGAGCTCACAGGGTGTTACTGCAACAGAGCAATGAATAAGAGAGGAACCTACATGTATTTTGGATCCGTGTTATAAAGAATGTTTGAGAACGTTGATTAAATGTGTATGAATTGACCAGTTTTTAATTCTGGCAGCACATATGTTAACACTTTTCTTAACACTTCTCTTTTGCTATTTTGCTGTTTGTTTTGATACAGGTCCACAAATAAAAGGGACACTTCATGACACTGAAGTAACCCAAGCTAGCTTCTCAAGTCCCAGGGTTCCCCCTCCTCACCTCGCCCTGACCTGACCAGCACATGTTTTAACACTTTTCTTTTGCTTTTTGCTTTGATACAGGTCCGCAAGTAAAAGGGACACTTCATGACCCGGAAGTAAACCAAGCTAGCTTCTCAAGTCCCAGGGTTCCCCCTCCCACATCTGACCCCTGACCTCATGCCTCCGACCAGGATGAACACGGAGGTCAGTACCATCTACCAGCCCCAGCTACAGGAAGAGCTTGCCTCGGCCACGGCCATCAGCACCCCCATCCCTGTTATCGATCCCACCGCTGCCACCAGCCATGGATCGCACAGGAGACGATCACCGCCCAACCCACAGAGCAGGGGGTTTCAGATCCGCCATGGGGCCTTCAAGCTCAACCAGCTGCGGCTTCCCCCCTCGGCGTCGCGGTTTGTCATCATGCAGGTCATCTTGAGCTGTATATGTGCGGTGCTAGGGATCCTGGCGGTGGCCTTCCACTGCTGGATGGCATACATGTGTATTCCTGTCATCGTAGGAGCATTGGTAAGTTGATCCTGCTTTGTCGCCCAAAGACCTCTGTTACCCCTTCCCCCTTCCCCCTTCCCCCAAACCTACCTGAGATGTTTTGAAAGTTTTTTCTTTATGACCACGACGGATAGTCAACCTGTTCGAAACGTAGAGCCACTCCCGCCACTCATCCTCTCCAAGCGCTATAGTTCTCCTTAGAACTATAAGCTAAGAAAGATAACCAACAGTCTTTTTCAAGACTTCACAAACAGTCCTTTTCAGGACTACACACCCTCAAGAAAGATTACCGAGAGTCCTTTTCAGGACTCCTCAATCCCCTCTCTCTCTCTCTCTCACATGGTGCACCCGCAAGCCTACTGTATATGAAGTTTTGTAAAGTTGTAAATGCTGTTGGCTCTAAACTAGCCATAAAGAGCATTGGTAAGTTGTCTTGGCCTTGCCCCACATAGCACTGGTCCTGCCGTGTTGCCCAAAGACCTTTGTTACCCCTTTCCCCCAAACCTCTGTGCGATGTTTTGAAAGTTTGTTCTTTCACATACATGTATGAAGTCTTGTTTGGTTGTAAGGCTGTGGGCCCTCAACTACCCATAATGATCTACATCTACTGTCGGTTCTCTTAATTTCTCCATTACAACCCAGTTAATTATGTAACCAGCATTTATAATGTCAAAATACATCCAAAAGCTGCGGTCGTTAGTAGATTTGTGAAAAGGTACCCAGAACCATGGGGATTACAATTTTAAGTACAGTGCCGATATTGCTCTCATCTTCTTTTACCAATTGCATCATCATCCTAGAGTAGCTGCTAGGAGCTGCTGAAAGGGAATACCATTTCAAGGTTCAAGACTTATATGTACCCCATGTAGATTTTAAAGATTTTAACCAAAGTTTAGTAGGGGCTACAAGAAGGGAGCTGGAACCATGCAGGAGGTTCACCATTTCTCCAGGGTTGCAGGGAGCTTGTATCTAACACCTTTTGGTAATCATTTAGCTGAGTATTTGTTATATTGTTAAATGTACTCAATGACACCCTGTTGTGTTCTACAGGAATTCTTTGTTGGAATTATAATATTTTAACACTTGTTGTATTAGTAAATTGACTCAATTACATTCTTTTATTTTCTACAGGAACTCTTTGTTGGAATTATGGGATATACGGCAATAAAGAGACCACACAAAAGAATCCTGGTAAGAACATTTCAACAGTATTTTGTAGGATAAATCTTCTTTTGTTTTCTTCTTGATTTTGAAGTCCTTGATATGTTAGAAATGATACCTTCTCTCTACAGAAAATTTAAGTTGAATATTGAAATAGAAATGAATGCACAATCGTGTGGTAAAGCAATATTCTGTTATTTAATGATAGACTGAACATCCAACAGCAGACCTCTTATTGAAGGATTACCTCATGTAAAATGATAATGGATGATAGGTTTCCACTCCTTATCTATTCTTTGTTACAGCTCTGATGGTAATCATATAAGAGAATTTAAGCCCTGTTTTATAAAAATCATGATGCTGTATATTTCTGGAAATAATGAATGTTGCAGAGCTTGTATATATGATCATCATGCTAAATTTTCTCCTAAGATTTGCAATAGTCAAGGTTCCATCTGCCCTTTGTATATAAAGGCAGATCCTGAATTATCAGAAATGGGGCAGTAAGCAGGGTACAGGAAAGAAATTTTTGAAAATCATCAAAGTTCCTCATCCTCCTGGTTAAAAAACCCATCTAAATTATATCACTTACCAGAGCTTACTACCGGGTATGTCTTTTATTCTTAAAACAAGATGTACATTGTTGGTTGTCTCTTTAGCTCAGTATCGTCCTTGCATTTGGTTGGGCTATTGTCTTTGGACATGTATACCCGATACCCTGATAGTATTACTAGAGATAATCTAATATGTAATACTGACTTTTATATCACTAATCAGAGGTGTGCTTTGTCTTTTATTCTTAAATCAGGATGTACATTGATGGTTGTCTCTTTGGCCCTGTATCATCCTTGCATTTGTTTGGTTGGATGATTGTCTTTGTACATATATACCCTTATGATACCCGGATACTATAACTAAAGAAAATCTAATATTTAATCTTGACTTTTCTTCTTTCTTTTGTTTCTAGATCAAGACGTACTTTGCTGGTTGCCTTTTTGGTTCCCTAGCTGGTTTGGCCCTGGTAATCTTCAGTATCATCGGAGCCACTTCAGAACAGCAATATGAGTGCATACTGCTGCCTAATGTTATCGCTCGCTGTAATGTTGTCAGGGTAAGACCGTCCTACAATCTTTGGTTGCTATTATAATAATAATAATAATAAAAACGTTACTTATAAAGCGCTTACCAACAAAGTCTCTAAGCGCTATTATTAGACTGTACATCAGGTTAAGTGTTAGGTTTTTCGGTTGGTTTTAAGGTCAGGTTTACACATATACTTGATAGGGGGAAACACCTTGTGGCGACTAGTGAACAACGTTTAATAATTGTTTAACTATTACATTTTTTGGGGTTGTTGCACAAGCTGTAGGGTTGTTATCATGGCTTTATGCTGGCGCTACAGCTTGGCAAGGTGTCAGAGGGCTATGGAACTGGAGTGGTCTACGTACCGGTACATTATTTTATGGACAAAATAATTATACAGTGTACACAGTTACTCATTCTAAAAAAGTTCTGTTTACAGTTGTAGCAAAATTGGGCTTTCAAAACGGGCCTATTACATACAGGATCCCCTTGAAATGCAATTTACTGTTAATCCAGAGACTCTTCTACTTATCAGGGACCTGTTTCACAAAGCCTTTTTTCAATGACAAATCTGCTGACAACCAATCAGAAGCAAGGATTTCAGTAGCTTTTAACAAGAACTGTCATTTGTCACAGATGACAAGTTTTGTGAAATAGGGCCGAGGTATCCATTCACTGCCCCCTGTGTCAAGAGAGACAGTTACAATTAAATACACCGTTTTGAGGAATAAGCATTTGGCCAGGCTTGAAAATGTCGATTTTTGTTTATGTTTTGTTTTGTTATGGAAAATCATACTTTACCATTACCCCTTCCCTTTTTATTTGCAGGGTGCCCGATTAACGATAGAACTGACGACTGTCGTCATCGGTACTGGGGTCATTGTTGTGACCCAGGTCATGTTTATGTTCATGTGCTACGGGTGCTGTGCCAGGAGTCAGAACGAGGACCAAAGAGGCAGGTCTAGGGTAAGTCCAGGTCCTTTTCTAGATGATATGTTATGGATCCTGTCCTATGCTAGGACCAAAATAAGGGTCTGAGATGCAGGTCCAGGATAAGTCCGGATCATGTTCTAGATGATGTGTTATGGGTCTTGGACTCTGTCCTGCGCTAGGACCAGAATAAGGGTCTGGGATGCAGGTCCAGGGTAAGGCTAGGTCATGTGCAATGGGTGCTGTGGTTCATTTAAGACCCCAACTTAGACCAAAGGACAGGTATTGCGTATTTCCAAATCAAGTTCTAGATTAGATGTTATGGGTCTTGAGCTTGGTCCTGGAATTAACTTTATGTTCTTGCAACTCCCCTGAATGGAGAGTTGAAGGAACTAAACAACAGAAATATAGTGCTTAACCCTTTACCTGCTTTAATCGACCAATGGCCAAACAGTGAACAGCCACTGTAAACGTTTGTCACAAGTACAGTGTACATACATGTAGTGATACAATCTGGAGGCTGCCATTACGTACACACTCTAGCTTAAGATGGCTGTCTCCTCCATCTTTCCATTTTGAAATGATTTGTCAAGTATGAGATTTTTGTTGTTGGAAAGTATAGTTATTTCATTGATTTATATTATGATAAGATTACCATATATTTGTATTTGACTTTTGTTAATAATATATATGTACCTAGTTTGTATATCACTTTTTATTATGTTGAAAAATGCAGGGGTAAAATCAAACAATCAAACAAACAAAAGATGCAAACAATGTTGCTGTGAAAGTCAAGGGTTTTGATCCATACCAAGTAAAGAGTTCATTAGCATGCATTGAAAATCTATGAAGTAAGGAAAATATCACTTGGTCCAAGGTTTTCATTGAGTTGTCCCAGTAGATAATCGTATTTTCTTTGCATAGCTACTTCCTGAAGATTACTGCAACTATATCAACTAAACTAGAGAAGATGTATACTGTATATGTGTTGTGTATAGTGGATTAGTCGTTGGACTGTGGATCACAGGGTTCCCAGTTCGAGTCCCGCCACAGCACTAATGTCCTTTGGCAAGACATTAATCTACATTTGCCACTCTCCACCCAGGTGTTAAATGGGTACAGGTAGGAAGGAATTCCATGAATGCTGTTAGCGCCCAAATCAGCTGCCTAGCAGAGCCAGGGTAATAGATGAGCACCATGAATGGTGGATATGTGCGCTATATAAATATCCAATATTATTATTTTGATGGACTTTATTTTGCTTTCTTTGTAGGCAACGAACGCCAACCAATCAGAGGAAGTCCCTGCTAATCTGGAGCTACCATCGTACGAGGAGCATATCAATTATCCCGCCTCGCCTTTTCACGAGGGAGCTTTCTTCATCAACTCGGTGTCAGGGGGATTTGAACCCCCGTCCTACACAAACATTGGTCTTATCAGTGGTAGGTACACATAAAATATTCAGAAGTTAATATTCATATAATATTGACTGGCCTTGAGGGAGATACAACATATATTTCCCAAACTAGACGCATATTGCCCCGAGTCAAAGACGAGAGCAACATGGGTCTTGTGAGGGCAATATATGATTTATCTCCCGAAAGTTAAGCCAGTCAATATTTTTATTGTTATCCAAATCAGACATCTAGAGCAAATACATCAATCAACCATGACAATCTCATAGAACTGAAAAAACTTTGTCAAACCAGCACTGTGCATCCAGTGCTTGACCAATTTTTTGATACACTGCAAACTGTGTGCCTAATTTGGTGTGATTATTACTTCACAATAGAGTGCGCGCAAAGTGCACAGGTGCTTGTACGCACAATGGATGCGCAATGAAAATGACAAAATACGGCGCGGTCAATATGAGACTTTATTTCATGCTTTTTTAACACGTAAAGTCCTTGGGCTTTTTCATGAGAGGGTAATATGGTCTTATATTTACTGATGAGCTCTTTTAGGATTACAACAAGTGTAATATGATTTTGTAAAACCACTACTCAGATGTCTGATACGGGTAATAATCAGTGTTATCACATTATAGAATTGTCTAATATTACATTCTGCTGAAAGCCACAAAGGCATTTGTGAAAGTGAATGAGTTAACCGCTTACTGGCTCTGAGCAGACAGTATGTAGTATTCAATAGAATCACTTCCATGTTTTTTAGTTTAACAATTTGTTGAATTGTAATTATGTCCTTGATTATACTTTATCCTAATATAATTATTATATCCCTAACTGATCTTTTGTCTGCTGTATTCTGAATTTTGTATACTCTTCAATTAATAGACTCCAAAGCGACTGCAAACCGACTCAATTTGTTACCATTCAGGGTAATGAAATGTTTTGTCAGGTTTGTGGTTGGTCTGGTGTCGGTAATGTAGGTGTGTCTGAGGTATTACACTTATTTCGATCATTAATGTTTATCAAAGTGATTTATACACAAAATATATTTTCTTTTTGTTTTTCTTGGGGAAGGGGGCATAAACTTGAGACATATTGCATTGTTTTTGTAAAAATGGCAGTGGCCTTAAATAAATTTCTCCACCACTTTGTTTAAAATACCCTTGCATGCATGCTTGGTTGTTAAATCTTTTTGTACACCAAAGATGCCTCAAAAATATACACGTACTTGGATTTATGTTTCTAAAACTTTCTTGTTCTTACTTTGTTTGCTTTCTAGATGAGATGCCTGGCGGTGGTATCACCCCTCTCGCTGCAGCTCTAGGACCCAGTGGTTTACCCTTAGAGCCTCCACCGCCTTACACTCTGTTTGCACCCAGTCTCCAATCAACACCAGTGGTTGGGAGAAGCTTCACGGGAAGCTCTGCAAACACCACCCCATCAACAGGACCCGGGGCCTCATCTCCAGCGCAGAATACCGGAGTCGCCGGTAGCGGTGTCTCTGGAAATCGAAGCCCAGGGGCGAACCAGGAGTCTGAGCTTGGAGAGGGTGCGGTGACGAGGGACGATGGGAGCCGCGGAAGTAGACAGGGTGATCGGCGTAGTGTTGCTCCAGGGGTGTACCAACACCATACAGGACTTAGGGACCGAACGATCCACCAGTCGCTGAGGCTTAGCTCGGACCAGAGCGCAGAGTGGAGCTCTCGTTCCGCGCATCAGCGACAGATCGTGGAGGAACGATCGAGGCAGTCGGAATCAACGACGAACACCCAGGATGATCCAAACAGTTTGCCTCCGGAGCTGTACCGCGATCAGATCAGGAGGAGCGGGCATAGGTATAGCCTCTCTGATCCTACTCTCTTGAGCAGGAACGCTCGGAATCGCCAGAGGCCAAGACCTCCTCCTCCTCCAGATACGGAAGCTCAGTACCAAAGGCAGGACAGCTCTACAGACTTTGCAATAAATGTAGATGATGGTTATAGAGACGAGACAGAGGAAGTTGTTTCATATCAGAGAGAGACTGAGGTTTATAGGAATCCTTCCCCAAACGATCAAACGCAAGATTCGCCGAGCAGGAGACGGACGCTTCCACCACCGTATGAAGGCAGACATAATGTTGTCAGAACTCATTCGAGCACAGCAACTAGAACAAGCGATGTTGTATACCCTGCAAGAAATGTCGAGAGCTCTCGCGAAGGAACCTCGAGAGTGGAGGAGACTCCCACCAGGAGTGAACCAATTCATTTACAAAGTAGGGTTGATGTTCAGGCAGATATTCACGAAGCAAGAACTTTGCCTAGTAACTGGAGACCTGAGTTGGCTGAAAATTCAATCTATGAATCAATCCCGTCTCTCCAGTCTTCACCATCACGAGAAGAGCGGAACGGCTCGCCGGAGAGACGGAGACAGTTTGAAAGCGATGCATCAAGGTATAGTACTAACGCAGCTGATGGCAGGAATCACGTGAATGATTATAGTGATACAGTGTATAGCTTGGAGTTGAATGAACAACAATTGAGAGGACATTCTAGAGAGGTTCAGGAGAGGGTTGGTAGGGGCAGGGCTGGAAGCAGGAGTTGGGATGAGAGTGCGAGCCAAGAACAAGGGCTCCCAGATGTTGTAGGGTATGGGGATACTTCCAGAGAACAGTCGACGCAGGATGGGGGTGAGGGTAATGAACTGGAGAGGGCAGGTAGAACTCATGAGGGTAGACAGCCCCCACCGTATGGGGGAAGGAGGGTACCTGCGTACGCCCCTCCTCCATATAAGACGAGGAATAGATCTCTTCCGAACTATGCAAGGAGACCGAACCTGACATCGCCTCCACCGCCTTACCAGGGTAACCAACGGTCACCTCAGAGGAATATCAATAGAGAGGAGCCTGACAGGACTGGGTCCGGCCACAGGAACCCTGAGGTTGGTGAACCTTTGGATAGGCCAACCCCAGGTTACGCTGTTAGGGAGACAACAGAGCTTTCAGATAGAATAAGACATGGGGAAGCTCCCTCAGAAAATGACATTCGTGAGCAGAATAATCAAAGGAATGATAGAGGCTCAAGAGGGACAGGGGGTTCAGGGGAAAATGAGAGGTACGACAGGAGAGTAAACACATTCCGTGATCATCCTCAGCCAATAGTATCTCATTCCTTACCTAGACTTTCATTATCGTCATCGCTTGCTATTTCTCCTCCATCTTCGACTTCCTCAAGGCGACACCCCTCCCCGGTGTCTCCAAGCTATCCATCATCGTCACTATCATCACCCAGACAGTACCCAACCTCACCATCATCATCAGCATCGTCTGTGACGTTGACATCTTCAAGGCCCTCCTCGGTCCCATCGTCCGTCTCCTCTCCTTCTAGATCTTCCAATGCTGTCTCTCCTAGGAGAGCTAGGGCAGACCTTCTAGCTCGCATCGCTGGACCTGCTTCACGCTCGCCCCCTCCCAACACGTCCTCATCATCTTCCGCCCCTTCACCTTACTCCAGGAGCTTTCAGGTCGATCAAGAAGCGAATCGAGACGCCCCGCAAAAGAACCAATACCCCAAACGTCCTCGCCCCGTTGCGCCCATCAGGTCGTCTCAATCATCCCTCGTTTCATCACAACCTCAGTATGTCGCGAACTCATCTCAGATCCCTCGACCCCCTTCCCACAACCAAGCCCTACCTAACTTTTCCACTGTCCCCCTCCACCCCCTATCGTTACCCGGAGCCACTACAACTCAGCCACGTTCCTTCCAGCAATCCTCAAGCAATTCTTCCAAGCCTGAGATGGTGTCCAGGAGTAGAACCGATGGGAAACCTGCTGCAGAGATCCATCCCTTCAGGACTGTCCGAAGCACTCCTGTGAAGGCTCAAAGAGCTTACGTGGCCACCAAGGCACTTGCCAATGCCCTACAGAAAGGCCAATTGAACGATCTCTTAGAGGAATATGAAGAGACCATTATATGACTGAAATCAATGTACCCCATCTTATAGAAATATTTGAGGGCGTGTTCAACCCATTTTTTTTTCTTCAACTCAGAAGACCATGTACTTGAATAGGTGAAAAAGAGACTGAGCAATTTTATACCTATACCTTCTTTAATTTTATAAAAGCCTTGTCATTTTTGGAATCGATTGATGATGTTTTTGTAACAATTGTTGAGGATCATGTTATAATTAAAGTTTATCTGTTGGTCGAACGCTATTAAGGTTTAAATTTGATCATTTATACCCATCAATTTGGATGGAGTACTCTTGGTATTTCATTGCTAAATTATATTTTTTTAACAAAAGGTCCTGCATCTAACTAAGAAAATCGACGCGCAAAAAGTCTGTTGAAATGATATCTGCAACCTTCCATTGTGTTGCTTATTTGAAAATTTAATTTCAAGTGGCATATATATATATATATATATATATATATACATGTCCATGTAGCAGTGAAACTAAAATGGGCATGGGTCATGCAGAACATTTTCGATTTCTTTTCATCAATTTTATGATGCTAGATTGAGAAGTTCATGAGAAAAAGAACTAATTTTTTCTTCTTTTTGTCCTTGATGAACATGATCAAAAAGAGGGCTCTAAGATTTTGTTATTAAATTTAACAAATGTAATGAAAATGGTGCTTATTGAGGATATTATAGAATATTAGATATTTATATTTTTCTTTTTTTTTGCTCAAGTCAAGATCAGCTGACTTTAAAATATTTTGTTTCTTCCAGAAAGATAATTATTTAATCATTGTTAACGTGATTATGATGATTTCGTTAAAAAGAATTACATATTGATCATACGATAACAAATAATCAGTATTATGTAGCAACTGTTTATGAATGCCCATGTGATATTTTAGTTCAGGAACTCGTTATGTTGCGTTCTGATTGTTCAGTTCTATATAATATTAACAAATTTTCCAAATTTAAATCATGATTATATTAATTTGAAAGAAAGCGTACAGATCATATGATAATGATGACATGAGTTTGTATTATGATGAGTTGAAAATTGTGTAATATAAGTGTTCATCAACTCATACATGTGATATCCAAAGTGTTGTGTTAAAAAAAGATATCATATAATCTTCCAAATCGTGAATCATGATTATGATAATTTTTCAAAACAGAATAGAAATCACAGAATCAGTATGAAAAATATTTGAAATCATCTCAAATGCAAGTCAACTCAATTTGTTAAATTTCAAATGTTTGTTTTGTTTAGAAATAGTGTTCTAAATTTACTGATGGCAACTGAAGAAAAAAATGTTAGAGTTTATAGAGTTTATTTGCCTTTTACTTGCCTATAATTTTATTAAATCCATCTCATTTGTGAGATGCTTGTTCACATTAGTATAAAATGCATTTTGAAATTCAATATATTTTCATTACTCAAAAGCACGAATAATTAATTATAGTTATTTCATTATATTATTTCATACACAATGCAGTAACTTGTTATGATTTTTAAAAATGTTACTTTTTTTTGCTGTAAGCATTCGTGATATTAATCACAAATGGAAACCCCTCATTACTAATTAATAAACTTTCAGTAATGTTAATTTTCATCACAAGTTTTCATTTGAAGACAAAGTGATGGATGTATTCTGCCAAGGTGGAGAAAAGCAGAGATAGCAAGTCAAAATTGAATTGTCTTTCTTATTACTTTAAATTGATTATTATGTTAAGTTGGTGTTGGTATTGGTAATTGGTAATATTCATGTTTAAAACTCGAGTTGCATGAGGTCATGCAACATTTAGGAATTCTTGGTAATTTCATGTTTATGTATGAATATTCTTTAAGAATTTACTGTTATATTATGTCTATTCACAAAGGTATTCTGCATTCTTTGCGAAGATGTTATCAGCACTCGACAAACAAATCAATAGTTAAAGACCAAGGTAAATAAATAAGTAAAAAGGAATTAATTAATTAATAATAAATAAATAAATTTCTCAGGGTAACTCGACTACCCTTTCTGTCATCTGTAGAGGTGTTGTGGTCTAGTGGAAACGTCTCCGGACTGTGGATCACAAGGTCCGCGGTTCAAGTCCCGCCACAGCACTAATGTTCTTTGGCAAGACATTAATCTACATTTGCCACACTCAACCCAGGTGAGGTAAATGGGTTCCTGGTAGAATTATTCCTTGAAATGCACTGTGCGCTGATAACGGCTGCCAGAGCTAAAGCCAGGGTAATAACTTCCATAGCTCTTTGGAAGCGCATAGAGATGTTATTTCATAAAGTATTATGTGCTGTACAAGAACTGAATATTATTATTATCTCTTTGTATCATTGCGTTGGCAAAAAAACCTAAACTCATTTGAAATATATCCTTCATGTGCACATATATGCCAAATTAACATTATTATAATGGAGATCAGTACAACATTATAATACCTATGTATTGCTTTCTGTATGGTATATAGAATACTTACATCTTTGTTATTCACATTTTGTTCTGTTCTTGTTATGGTGTTGATGCAAAAATGCTGTTTATTTTCAATTTCTCGCTTGTCTGTTATCATATTTCACTGAACATACATTGTTTTTTTGTATTGATGAACAAAATTATTGATGATGAGAAGAAAACATTTTTATATAATAGATCAAAGACAAATTTCATTAATGATTTGTATAAATGCAAATTATTTTTTCAGGTTGTTATCATTCCGTGTTAATTTTGTCTACCTTACTCTAAGCATAAAGTGGATTGGATTTTAAGGTGTGATGACGTTGAACGTGAATGGAAGAATGCAGGAAAGGAGGAGTAGGAGGTGGAATATGAGGGAGAGTGACAGAAGAAACAAAATAGAATGTGAGGGAAAGGTTTTATTTGATTGATTCACTGCTGAGAGAGAGAGAGAGAGAGCGCGCATGAGGGGGAGTATACAGGAAGAGAGAGAACTGGTATGTGTAAAGACAAGAGAGGGTAAGAAGAAGAAAAAGAAGAAGAAAGGGAAGAGGAAGTCAGGAAGAGAAAGAGAACGGAGGAGAGTGAAAGAAAAAGAAGAAGAGAGAGAGGGGTGTGAGTAGGTGTGTGCATGTGTTGTATCGAAACAAATTCATTCCAAAATGTATGGTTCAGACGGGTCTTTTATACCCCCGCCCCATAATCATTTCGATTGTGTTTCTTAGCGGAAACCGGACGATTCCCCCTCGCAATAACAGAATTAAAATATGATGTTAGCTGCTTGGATTGAAGGCAAAATCATTAACATCAGTTATTGCAATTACATGAATATTTTTTATAAACTCATTAGATTTGTCATCCTGTTTATATATTTTAAAACAAATAGATATCATCTGGTAAAACCATAATACATTTTCTACAAATATATATTAAAGAAAGCTATATACTTTAATGAATTGCAAGATAGAAATATAAAATCCTGGAAAGGCAGTCTATCAAATAAAATAATATTGAATACTCTACAAAATTTAAATAAAATATAAAATCCTAAAGGCAAATTACAAATTGGAAACTATTTATTACCAATATTGACAAATCGCATAGCTAAATACACGAAAATCAGAACAAGCAATAGTAACCTCATGATCGAATAAGGTCGGAATAATAAAATAACACTAATAAATAGATGGCCCCTTTTTAAAACAGGGAGGTGAGACTTACAAAATATGAGGACAACCTGAAATTTCTCTATGACAACCTTCACCGAAAGATGGCGCTGTTGAAAAAACATGACAGTAGTAGATAAACCGCTATTTTTAATTGGGACCATAAAGCCCTAAATGAATTCGGATCATAAATGGTATACTTAAGGATAAAAGTCTCTTTATATTCTTTTGAAACAAAAGCTATCTCACTTTTGATATGCACGGGGAAACATTATTTCTCGTCTCCTGATTTTCATTTTGTTGAATTACACATTCCTTATTATCTGAGCTTTTGCATTAAGGTGATATTTGTTCTGTTAAAATGCAAGTGATGTTATACACATTCAAGAATGATAATGCCTGGTATAAGTCGAATAAGAAAAGTAGAAGTGTCATAACTACCCTTTGACTATATTGGACATCAATGGAGATACAAGAAGTAGAAATAGAACATGTAAGATTAAGGTCTCGCAGCACCAGAAATAATAGGACGCCATCACCCGGTCAAAACAAATTAGTATTACATCTACAAAAAAAAAATATTGTGGCAATGCTATGGTCACCGAGAGTGAGTCAGTTTCGATGGACAGAATTTTTCAATTTTCCAGCTACAAGATTTTGTTGTTGTTGTTGATAGGCTCCTGAAATTCCTTTTCATTAATGTCTTCCTGTAATTTTTCGCTTGTACAAACTGGTTAAACCGTGAGCTTTCTGATTTATATCCAATCAACTTGCTCTCTTCATTCACCCATATGAATATATCTCTCTGCATCATTTTCCCCCTTCAATTTCCTCTTCCTCTCTCTCTCTCTCTCTCTCTCTTCCTCTCTCTCTCTCTCTCTCTCTCGTTCGCTTTCTCCCCCCTCCCCCCTCCCCCCTCTCTCTCTCTCTCACCCCTTCCCTTCCTCCTCTCTTTTTTCTCTCTCCTCTTCCTTCTCTCTTTCCCTCTCACTCTTTCCTTCTCTCTTTCCCTCTCACTCTTTCCTCCTCTCGCCTCCTCTATCTCTTCCTATCTGGCTCCCACATCTATCTCTCCCTCACACAAACATACCCATATCCAAACACACACACTGTGATCAACCGTCACTCCTTCTCACCAAAACATTTACATATTTATTTCAATTTAAAAAAGAGGTGTAATTCTTTCCGATGTGTCGAAGCCTGCATCAAAGAGGAAACCCTTTGTAACCATGACTGTTGGAATTATTTCTAACGGCGCTGCGTGATTAAACAGTTCTATTTGACAAGCAAACAAAAACGAGTACTTAAATGATTATGTTTACAATTTTCTAATAATCATAAGCCAATGAAAATCGATGTATCATTTTGAGACATGAAGAAAGGAGCCGTCTGGTTGGCCAATGTGAAGTTAGGCTTCACTGGTCGAGCACTTTACGTGATAAATAGTAGAAGTAAATTAAATTTAACTTAGAAACATGAATTGTACTTAAAAAAATATGTAATTATATAATCATTCATTTAAAATCTTTACTCTCAGACTTGACGGTGTAAGAAGTTGCTCCTAAAGATATAGGTTACATTTAAGTATAATGGTGGACGTAGTGCTTTTATGTTTGCAGAGAAGATCAATGAACTGTAACCTTACAGGATGAGCTTTAGTAGTTGAAAACATGCATTCAATTTGCCTTGTTGCGCATTTTGCAAGGGCGCCATCTCCTGAGAATGAGTGTGCAGTTCATTCAGGACGGTCCCTCGTTTTGGTAGGATGTCAATGCACTAGTGAAGGACGAACCCCCCCCCCCCCCCCGTCAAAATTCAAATTTTATTTTCAAAATTATAAGACAGGGAAGTCATTCTTTTCAAATGATAATTATCATATTAGAAAAAAAGTACGATAAGTACATGTACATATAGATAAATAGATAGATAGTTACCAACAGAAAACGGGGATTATTTGAGGAAAACAAACAAACTGGTAAATTGATTTGCATAATTTGAAGTACACTGTACTTTCAATAAACACAACCGCAACTGCTTTCGAAAAATCAACGTAAGGCAACTTCGATGGCCTTGTATGTCACTGTTTGAAATGTACGAATTTTACAGTGATTATGTTGTTGTTGTTGTTTGATTTAGGCAAGTCAGTCAGTTTATGACCATTATTGCCGAATTTGTTTTGGATTCAAATCTACGTATATACACTCGCATAATAGGCGTGTATATATATATTCTTATCAACAAATATTTAAAAAAGGGGGGAGATGTTGAATTAGCGATCCCAGTCCCTCTTTTTCTTTTTTCTTTATGTTGCGGTATCCTGACAAACCTGCTCGCGGTACGTTACGAAGGTTTCTCGGGGGGGGGGGGGGGATTCCCTTATGTCCCTCAAACGTGGACAGGGTGCGCTCTTTGTGATATCTCAATTTTATCTCCAAATAGACCACAAAAAAAAACGGCGGCCAAAATACATTCAAAATTATACCCATTTTTTAACGAGCTTCATTTTCGAATTTTGAAATAAATAGTGGCATTAATGGGCTGGAAGATTAATGACGTGTGCATACATACATTGTATGTGCAGCAATAATATATGTCATCCGAACATGATTTTTATAAGGTATAGTTGGGGGATTTTTCGAAAGTAGTTGCAATCCTGAAATTTGTACTTATCTATATTAGGAATGATATTGCGCATTGTCATTTTATTCAATGGATACTGACTCTTGATAATACACATTTCTGTGGAATACATGATATTGAAATCATCCTTAAAGATTTGATTGAAATGAATCATCAGGCTTTGAAATTCGTGGAAAAACATTTCATATCGAGAGTGAAAGGAAGTGTGTTTCACAAATATTTCCTTCATTTCACCTCGACGATTGATGGCTTTTTTTGACACATTTCAAAATCTAGCATTTACCAAGAATACCGCTGCAATCACACGTTTATACTCTTTTGTTGTATATAAATTATACCTTTGTACCCATTTCCGGAAATAGCAATCATAGTGCACATTTATATATGGGGGGGAAAAACACCCAGCATCATTGAATTCGTACATGTGGTCCAGTGGTCCAGTAGAAGAGAGAGAGAGAGAGAGAGAGAGAGAGAGAGAGAGGAGAGAGAGAGAGAGAGAGAGAGAGAGAGAGAGAGAGGGAGAGAGAGAGAGAGAGATAGAGAGAGAAGAGAATATACGTCGGTGGTATGCATGAATCTCGATTTGTTTGACTCTCGACGCAATCCCTTTCTTCCTCATTTTGCCGATCTAACCTCCTTTTTCTAGAGCTTTTGCAATCATTCATTTTCCTTTTCTATCTTTCTTTCTTTTTTTCTATTTCCTCCAATTTCTTTATTGTTACATATTTTTTTATTTATTGACTTTCTATGTATTGTAAAACAGCCTCCGAGGAACTAACATTTCGAAAAGCTCTGCTTCTAGTTAGTTCCTCTTTTCTCGTTCTATTTCTATTATTTTTGTCTCGTTTCATTGTATATTTTTTGTAATATACTTATTCCATTGTATTATGTTTTGCATGAGAAATTAAATTATTTGAATCTTGAATCTTAAACCTTAAAGGAGGAGGAGAAGAAGAAGAAGAAGAAGAAGAAGAAGAAGAAGAAGACGAAGAAGAGGAAGAAGAAGACGAAGAAGAACAAAAAGAAGAAGAAGAAGAAGAAGAAGAAGAAGAAGAAGAAGAAGAAGAAGAAGAAAAAGAAGAACAAGAAGAACAAGAAGAAGAAGAAACAGAAAAAGAAGAAGAAGAAGAAGAAGAAGAAGAAGAAGAAGAAGAAGAAGAAGAAACAGAAGAAGAACCTCAGCCAAAAGAAATTTTTTATTTTTATTATTAAAAGTGATTAGCTTTTAAGAATTGTTGTTTTAGTTTTATCGGCGTGTATCATTCAATTATGAATAATGATTACCATTAGCCTTGCTTAGAGGCTGTACTTATCATTTAATACTATGCACACAACGGGGAAAATGAGATGATATATTCATTTGACCCCGGTAGACTATTGACTGTTGATTTACCTTTGTATATCATACACACAACTGCGGTATGGCTAGACAAATAAGTTTACATTTGAATTATTAAACAAACTAGGTCACGGGGAAAGCATTTAGTTTGAGGGATTGAAAGTTTTATAGTCTAGGTCCTTTTGTTTGGGACCAGACTGGTTTGATGAAGGGTCAGACGTGGTCATCCTTGACCGCAAAAGACTAGCCTTTGTCCCGGTCCACCCAGATG